>OVBX01001048.1:0-29737 GCA_900406325.1 Erucastrum elatum | reverse complement strand
AATCCGGGTTCATAAGAGAAACCATACTAGACAATGAGATAAAGGTCGGCCGACCCTAATGAACAGGTATCATACAATGTAGTCTTGCAATCTACAAAGTATTCAATGATCCTGATAAGAATAAAATCTCAATCGATTGTATCATGTCTAGAATGCGATAGAACGCAAGGGAACAGTATATAAGATGTCGACACATACACACACTCATAAGTGATAAATAAGAGAAAGCATTTGAGTATAAGAGATATAAGCGAGGATCACGAACCCACGTAATAGTACTCATAAAGAAAAGAAAGGGACGTGGGGTTAAAGAAAATAAAGTATGCGATAGGCGTATAGGCCATATACATAGATGAGACGCCATCTAACCAGTGAACAAATGAGTCTTGTGAGAAGTAGAAAATCGTGAGATGTGGAACATGAGTATATAGACAAGAGGTCGTCCATGTTCCTACATAAAAGCATTCAAAGGAATGGCTTGATCACACAAGGATACTCACAAGAACTAAGGAATAGTTTATAAGGAGATATGCTCCTATGTGGTGGATGCTACTACAGAAAATCGAGATTGATTTTGTCTGGACACATATGAAAGAAATAATGGTGTAGTAAGCTATATATGAATCACTGATGATAATGAGAATAAAAGGTACCAGAAAGATTAGAGAAATTCTCATAGAACAATGTCGTTCCTGAGCTGTTCATGGACTGAAATATAAGGCAGCTGCATGCATATAATAAGACTAAGTGATGCTTAGTAGAAAGTTCTATAAGAATATTTCAGAGCAGTCCATATAGTAGTCATGAAAGAAATTCCTTGTGGTTATACTTAAAGAAAGGATGATTAAGATGATTGATTCTTGGAAAGGCTATAGAGAGACTACGATGATCTATAATAGAGATCACAAGCCGTGTATGAATGTTGGGATCTATGATCCAACGTACCAAGAATAAGAATGTGATATGGTCAGAGAGAATCCATCAGATTCATGACCAAAGAACCCATATCAACTAGGATCATGCCCGACCTAGCTCGACCTTAATCATCATTTGGTCCCGACCAGTTCGTCCCGACCAGTCCGTCCCGTCCAGCTCGTTCCGACCAGTTCCTCTAGGTCTTAATCCGACCTAAACTCATCTAAGTGAGAGGAACGTCCTATTGACTAAAAAGTGGCTTAGTTTTGATTGACATCAAACTATAACATAGTAGCCATTCATGAACAGATTGTGGACTTATACTAAAGAAGGTTCATGAAGAAGTTTTGGTCAAAAGTTATGAATGGGACACACATTGGACGATAACATGATCAGAATGGATCATGGATATAAGAAAGCATTTATGGTCGAGATCCATCCAAGGTAGATGGATGAAAATAACTGAGACACTCCCGTGTATATAAAGTCCATATGTTCTGGTCAAGTACCATAGAACATATCCGACCATATTTATGTAATGGACGAAAGATCTTGGTTTATTTATACTAATCAAACAAAAAGGAGTTTGGTTGATTTTGCTAATGCAGGATATGTTTTACACATGCCAAGATCATTGCCTTTCATGAAGCAGTCGCGAGGTCGTTTGGTCCAGTCCATGATCAACCACATCTGCATACCAGTCAAGTACCATCAGTCCGACCAAGACATTGAGTGATCAGCAGCAAAGATGTACATCCTGACCGCATCTTTATGGAGTTCCACAAGACACCTAGACGTCCAAGTATTCACAAGTTCATTCAAGGAGAATCCAGCTGATCATCCTCAGGCACCACCGACCACGACGTTCAAGAGGCTTATGCACTAGATTGAGACGTGCATGCTTAAGGACCTATACTGAGGTCCAGATCAGGGGGAGTAGTGTGTGTTGTACTCTTTTTCCTGTCTTTGGTTTCCCTTTTACCACGATGGGTTTTGGGTTTTCCATGAGAGGTTTTAATGAGGCAACATTAAGCACACTACGAGCTCTAGACGGTTCTGGCATCCAAGGGGGAGTGTTATGAATATCATGTTGTGGATGTCCAGCAACCAGACCCAATACCATTAGAATATAGTCTAGGGTCTTTGCCCATTTATGGCCCACCATATAATAGACCCATTAGGGTTTCAACCTTGTAACTTCATATATAAATAGCACTCTTGTTATCAATAAAGATATCACGAAATTCCCTTACTTTCACAACAATCACATTATTGTACATGTGCATGCATGTGGACATGCACTTTACTTATTTCAACAACAAAAAGACGTACGCATATATATCAATACTTATCACACAAACAAAACCCAATTAATAAAACACCCTTATTTAGCAGTTTTATAGTAGTTCAATCTTCAAACTACTCAAACATTGTTGAAACTCTCGTAATTTAATTCAGATATTTAAGCTCTAGATAAGGCACAATAAGCATGCAGAGTAGATCGAGCTCGGCGACCAACCTCAGTGTGATAGAAACTCATCAAGTCAACATAAGTGAATGGTTTGAAGACGCGTGGATGCTTCTCGTCCACAAGTTCTTTTGGTGGTTCTATGATGTAATCTCCATTTGGAGTCGAGAACAATGCTATTGAATATCTTGTCTTCTTTTTCTCCGTCACCCTTACTCGATGAAATGGAAGAGTTAGTCTACCATTCATAAGTCCCTGCAAACAAACACAAAAAATGAACTTCACCAAGTAAATCATTATTACTTCTTTTTGTAACCGCAAAATGATAATCACAGGAAAAAAGGAGGTATAAAAGCATAATTAATGCAAATCTCTTAAAGTAGAGTTCTTAACGTAATATAAGATACGGTTTTTTAACTTTTAAATAAAAAAGTTGAAGCGTCTCTTAGAACATGATTAATGTGAGTTTTTTAGAGTTTAAATTTTTAAATTAATATAAGATATAGTCTCTAAAATAAGAGATATAAGAAATGTTTTTTTAATTTTTTTAGTTATAAGTTAAGAGATCGTGTCTTATATTACGCTAAAAATTCCATCTTAAGAGATTTACATTAATCATGCTATTATATTTTTTTTTATTTACGAGAGTGTATTTTATATTACATTAAGATCTTGCATTAATATGCTCTAAGCCTGCACTAATTGTACTGAAAGCGATAAGACCGAATAAAACAGTACTCCCTCTGTTTTAATATATAAGTAGTTTTAGCAAAAAATATTTGTTTCACAATGTAAGATGTTTACATAGTTCAAAGCATCTTTTACATTTATTACATATTGTGTGACCAATCTAATAATTCATACATTTTTATTATTGGTTGAATATATGTATTAAATGCTACTTTTTGAAAAGTAAAAGTTTTCTTAATATTCACACTTTTAACTAAAACTACTTATAAATAAAAACAGAGGGAGTATTTTTATAGGGTTTGGTAGTCCCCATTCTCCTACCTCTAGTGAATAGTGAGAGTAGCAAATAAACCATAAATTTTAGTGATTAGTGAGAGTAGCAAATAAACCATAAAAATTTAGTTTGTAGAGAGATGATTTGGTATTTTTAAAAAGAAAGAGAGACGATTTGGTTGGCCCCCTTAGTTTGTGAGAGTGAACGTCTACGTGAACTGAAATCGTCTTTCTATGTTCGTCCACTAATTTTTTATTCCACTATTCGAACACTTATTCTGTTTTAGTTTAGTCTAAGCAACCTATGTAATCATGCACAACCATATCAAATTCTTAAAAAAAAATCGAAAGATCACAAATAATTAATATTTAGAGAGGGAATAACATAGATCAAAAGCTATAATGTATGTTTATTTCAGTAACAATCACATATCAAAGAATATATTCATGTATATATAGGCTTTCACTTTCAGTAGTTTTAAAATAATACAATGAAACAGGTTTGATTTTAAAATATTCAAAGGTAATTATGGAATAATTAAGTCATAAAACATGATTATTATGAGGTGTTAATATTTTATGCATGCATGCCATCTAAAAACAAAGTTGACTTACATATAGAGAATCTCCAGCCATAACAACGAAAGAGTTATGCGATGGTTTCAATCTGATCCACTTTTCATCTTTGGTTAATACCTCCAAACCTTCAATCTCATATTGATAGAGTACCGTCAAAAGGTTCTTATCAGTATGAGTAGGTAAGCCCAATTTTTTCTCCTCATCATCAGCGCCATTAGCTTTAACACTATCACCAACACCAACATTAACACTACTACGAGTACGAGTATTAGAATTAGCGTTAGCATCACCACTAGTACCAACATCGGTATTAGCATTAACATCGGTACCAAATTTGGCGTTAGACTTAACAATAGCACAATGATCACTAGTTTTAGCATCAACACCAGCATCAACGTTGTCATAAGCTTTAGCACCAGCTGTAGCTTCACCATCAATATGAAGATTAGCAATACTATTAAAAATATCATTAGTATCAGCACCAACATTAGCATCATCACTAACAATAACACTGGCACTATCACCAGCACTGGCTGAATCGCCATAGCCAACATCCGGATCAGCATTGCGACTATTATTTGTATTAGCACCATCACCAGCACCATTAACACCGACCGCAACATTTGTATCAAAATCAGGTGGTGCTATATACTTCATTAGTCGCAGACGGTAATTCGTTGACTTGAGGTGTTCATCAAAGTACTTCTCTATCCCAAAGCTCTCCATTACCATTCTTCTCACCATTACGTCTAGTTCCGCTAACTTCTCTGAAAACTTTTGAATCGTTTCGCTGTTTTCAACACAAATAAAAATATACTTTATAGAAGCAAGGAGAAAAAAACACGAGAACGTATAATAAGAAACAAAATTTCAATTCATTTAGCTTCATGATATCTGAGTGAACTAGCGTTCGTTTCCGCAAAAGCAATATACGAAGCACGATTCTTTTATGTAGACAAAAAGAGTTGTCACTTGTCGAGCTGCAAAAATTATACTAGCGCTGAAGAAGCTTATAATATAACTAGAAGCGATTAGCAAAATCTTAAGAACAATATATTCTGTTTTTTTGGGTATCAACCAACAATATATTTGATGAATTAATAACCAGAAATTACAGATATTTATTTTATGAAACAATATTGAGATATTACATAACAATACGTACCTGGTACTCTTGTTACCCTCACAATCAGGGCGTAGCAATTGAGTAAATTCGTTAACTTTCTCCAGAACATTGGCATCCTGGATCCCCAGACTCTCGGAGATACCATTATGAGTCATATATCCAGTGTAGGGTTTTGGAGACACGTTTCTCCTTTTAGCCTCAACTGGTAACTCGAAAAGCTCTTTCATGGCCTCCAAAACCGATTTCTTAAGCTCCTCCGACACTCTATCATATGACACCTCGAAACCGCCGTAGTCTTCAAGAGCTTTACGGACATCACTTCTCAATTCAACCCACTTCTCACTTCCTGGTTTAAGGGTTTGGTCCGAGAGATAGATGAGTGGAAGTTGAGGAGTACTGTCTGAACCCATTCTTCTTTCTTTTGGTGCAAAAAAAACATTTATAAATGTTAGTGAGCTCTTATTTTAACCCAGTAATGTAGCTAGCTCTTAGTTTATATTACAGCAAGTGAAAGCATTCAAAACTTATAAGAATATTACCGTTGGAGTTTTCTTGATCATAGAGACAAATTGGTTCTCTTTGCTTGAGGTTTTTTCTTTTTTTTTTCCGTGCTATAGAAAGTAAGTGATCGAGTGTACCATTTATACTGAAGAATTATATACATTTAATGTTACTTTTATTTTTTCGGCGTTGTCTTTAGAGAAACACATGTGGGTTTAATGTGAATAGACAAAGGGGAGGAAAGTTGGTGAATTTATCACAAAAACACACATCTTTATAAAAGTAGTTGAATGTTTCCTTCCTTTTTGTGCAACCCAGGGTTTCCTACTTTCCTTCCTTAAGAGCCTCTCAACAAATTGCGTTATCCTTATTGTATAAGATGAACACTAACTCAACGACCAACTTATTCCTATCTATTAGGCTCTGAACTTCAATAGTTTTGGACATGAGTCTTGGTGAAAAAGGAGAGCTTTTGAGCAACAACAAAAACCCGATAACAGGGATTATTTTCTTTTAATAGTGGTTACAAATTATCTTTAGGGGACAAATATAATGGATTTTCTTTATCAAAAAAGGAAAAAAATTCCATTCAGTTTTATACGTACGCTAGTTAACTAATCGCATAACCCTAGTAACATTCTAACCAGTCTACAGGATTTGACTTGAGATTCCGTGCTATAATGATCATTTGAATTCTGAGGCCAGTGGTTTTCTTTTTCGTAAAGCAAACCAATAATGAAGAGAAAAGGGAACGAGGTCCATTGTTAAAGCAGGATCTTTTTGAATGTTTTCGGTTGGATCCAACTGTTCATTTAGGACCTAGGTACTATGGAGTAGAAAGCTCTCGTTTTAGTTGCATCCACACATCGACTCTGGAATGTTTCTTGAGACTTCTGTGGAGATAAGATTAGAGGTCGAAGATAATGATTGATAAATATGTTTAGTTCCAAGCTTTTGGAAACTTAACATATTGATAAATGTTCAGTTATGTTAAGATAACACAAAAAAAAGAAATCTAAGATAAAAAAAAAGTTTTCTATTTATGTTAGTTTGTATTTTCTATATCCTACATGTTAAAGAGAAATTGTCTTTCATATAAATAGAGGTCTCATGGAGAGGTATTTCATAAGATCAAAAATGAGATATAAGCTAGAGATCAATGATCTAAGAGCTATAGATAAGAGTTCAAAGAGAAACATTGAGAGCTTTATTTTTGAGTAGTTTCTAAAGCTAATAAAGAAAAGTTGTTCTTTATAATTCTTGTGTTTCTTAGAGATTTCTGAGATTTAAATTGGTATCAGAGCTTAAGTTGAAGTTTTGAACTTTTGAAAATAGACCTTGGCATTGTTAGATAATCATCACAATACGAGGTTTGTTTTTCAAAGAATATAAAAGAAAAAATTTACGAGATGAAGGGGATGTATTGAATTGAGAGTTTTAGATGATTTGTATTATATTTGACAAATCCACTGTTATTCAAACATGAGTTTCAAAAACTCAAAAACTCATTGAAAATTTATTGTTATTTAATTTGACATTTCATAAAGTACTCTGAAATCCATTGTTATTAGAAATATTTTAATTTTTGGAGTTTTAAAGTTTTTAAGTGATTTTGAAGTGTTTGGTGGAGTTTATTAGTTAAAATATTTAAATTCAAATATTTTAACTTTAATCTAAAGTTATTAATTAAAATCACTTTAATCTTTGCAATTTTTTGAAATGATCTTAAACCTCATTAAAAATCAATTCACCTTAAATTTTAGATTGAATACAACCCCCGATATTTTGACTGATAATTGGCTCTAGTTTATTAGAAACTAGAGTTTTAGTCCATTCATTTGTGGGATACTGCAAATCTTTGTGCTACTTCCAAAAATGGGCTCGGGGGGTTATAACTTATAAGTTATAACTGTGTAATACATTCTCTATGACATGATTTGTGAAAGAAAGGATTTGACATATGACATCTCTATGTCCAATTTCAACAAAAAAAAAATAACATGGTACAAAAATATGACATGACATTAATCTAGTTGTGAATTATGCAACTTTCTTTATAAAACTTTATTTTTTTATGTAAAAGAATGTTAATATGTCAATGATTATTAATTCATATATCATCATTAATATTAAATTTCTATATAAATATTTATTTTAGCAAAATTATAAAATATATTAATAAATCATATATTTCTTTTTGATATAAGAAAATTATAAATGTATTTTTTTTAATATTATTTTTTTAAATATTATTTAGTTTTATATTTTGAAAATTTTATATATACAAAAAATTATCTTTATTTCATAAAATTTTATTTAATATATAATAACCAAAATAAAAATTATTTTTAGGATTAAATATATGCATAATATTATATATAAATAAAATTTTATTTACTTTATCTTAGTTTTACATATAATTAAATATATATATATGTATAATTCACCAACCAATATAATTCATTTATTTCATATTCTATATTTTTTAAAAAGGGAAACAAGATAATGAAAAGTTGCCAAGATATATTATGTTTTTAAACTAAATAAAATATAATAATAACTACATTTTTTTCAACATTGTTAACGCTGTCACCAAAACACTAAACCCTAAATCATAAATCTTAAATCCTTAGATAAATCCTAAACCCTAAACTCTAGATCTTAAGAACTAAACCATAAATATTTAGGTAAGCCCTAAACCTTTAGATAAATCATAAACCCTAGAATTTATCCAAAGATCCACGGTTTACGATTTAGTGTTTACGATTTGGTGTTTAATATTTAGGATTTAAGATTACTCGAAAGGTTTAAGATTAATCTAAGGGTTTAGGACTTATAATTTAGGGTTTAGAGTTTAAGGTTCTGGTAACTGTATTAACAATATTGGAAATGTTTTTTTTTTCAATTTTTACTATTTTTTATTTAGCTTTAAAACATAATATATGTTGGTAAAATTCACATTATTTTTTTTTCTTTTCTTTTAAAGATATTAATATAAATAAGTGAATTCTATTGGTTTAAGTTCACCTTTAAAGTAAACCCAAGAAAAAACTATGCTAAAATTATATAATAAATATATTACTTTTTGTGATTTAATAAATTTAATTATTTTTTTCTAAAAATTTACAATTTACATTATTAACTCATATAAAATGTCATAAATTATATATCTTTTAGAAACTACTGTATTTTGGAAAACATTTATCTAATTATGTCGCAGGCATTTTTGAATGGAAGATTGTCTTCACCATATCACCGGGTCCTGATGACGGCAAAGAAGACAAGGTACTCAACTGCATTGTTCTCTGCATAGATTCACCTGAAGAACTTATTGATGAAGAAGATCCACGTATGTTCAAACCGTTTGAATACAACAATTACCGTCACTTCTTTAACACGGAAGCTGGTCGTACAGCTCAGTCCACTCTCCATGCTTTTTGTGCTCTGTGAACCATATTATTTAGCTTATTCACAACAATGGATGCAATCAATCAATTGTTTTATTTTTTGACATTTTATATGTTTTCACATGCATAATGCTGCGTACACCATCTCACTAGAGAAGCAAAAGAGGGGTGAAGAATAGAACAAAATTAAGCACTATACCATTCTCATCTCTGGTATAGAATATATAGGTTAATATACTACACATGCGCGGCAGAGTTTATGAACAATGAAATTTTAAACATAGTTCTTGCTATACTTGTATGGAGTCGTTTACCAAATTTTCAATGTCTTTTGCTTCTTCTACCTTGATGACTTCAATCAATTGTGAAACAGAGTACAAATGCATTTTAGATTCAGATGTATGCAAGCGAGCTTCTGTCAAAATCCGGTTGTGGCCGTCCTCGTGTTGGAGTAGGTGGTCTCTGGATATTCAGCTCCTGCACACAGGTACTTTGGTTTCAGTGTCTGATTCTTAGATACAACAACACATGGCTACATAAAATCTACTACATCGTCTTGCTCCAGGACTATCCTTTTTCTCTATTGGTATGCAACACACAACTACTAAGATTGACTTGTTAAACAAAGACATGATATGCTCTAGTGGACATGGTAGGAAAATCTCTTGTAATTTTCGAGAACTATACATGTTTCGATTTAGAGTTTAGACACAAGTGGTGTTACCTGCATCCAAGCGTCATCTCCAGAATGTTCAGGAGAATTCTCTGGAGATAAGATAGGAGGTGGAAGAGGATGAATCAGCTTGGGAACAATCACCAATCCTCTGCCAACCACTAATATAGCTCCCGCGTTGTTCGCGGTTCCTGTAAGAAAAGTACCACCAAAATGTTTTTATTTGGTTACATAAAAAGTCTACCCAAGAATACAAACAAGAGGATGTTTCTCCTCACCGCAGTAATTTGTAGCGGAAAACAACGTTATCAACTGTCCTTGCGCAAATCTTTCGAATCCATCCATTACACATTCATGGGCCCTAATAATCAGCTGTAGCTTATTCCTCTTACAGAACTCTGTAACTCTATCAGGCTGCAATACCAACAGTAATGCCCTCACTGATTGGCCCCAAAAAATTTTTATAACAATGAAAAGAGACGATAAGAGAATGTGTTTTTACCCCAAACGTGACAAGACCGGGTCCTCTAGCGTTTGGTCTCAAACCCTCTATACTATCGTTCTCTGTAGGATCAGACCTGCACTTCAAAGAATTAGTGATAATATATAGCGACCAATATTTAAAGCAGAAAGGACATAGTACCATAATAAATCCATAAGAACAAGAGATCCAGCATCCATTGTTATTGGCCTTTCGATTTTTTCGATCTGGTCCACTGTACTGATTGACCTCCCAATCCCACCATGCATACATATAATTTTATTCTCGATGAGTGCAGCGAGGGGAAGATGATTGAAGAGTTGATTGAATCTTGTCCATGCCCATATCCCATCACTCTCTCCCTAACAAACATCAAAGAGCAGGCTTAGTCCAAACACATAAGCTAAAGACAAAGACAAATGTATGTTTTGCAGAGACAAAGACAATGTTACCATTCTTTCTATGCACTCTAGACGGAAACCAAACAGGGCATTGATATCAGCAGCCTCGTGATTTCCACGAATCAGATGAACATTTTCCGGATATTCAATCTGCACAGGAACATCTCAGGATCATAAACCCATGAAGCACAATCCAAATGATCACTAGTAATTAATGAAACCGGCTTGCCTTCAATGCAAGAAGCAAAGTTATAGTCTCCAGGCTGTGTTGCCCGCGGTCCACATAATCTCCCAAAAATAAATAATCAATATACCTGAGGTTCATACGTTTAATGGATTAGTGAGCATTTAGCAAAAATCATATTATTCAATCGTTTGCTTAACTTACGTGATATCTCCAGCTGTTGAGGGAAACCCATATTCATCAAACAAACGCATCAAATCCCCAAATTGCCCATGGAGATCACCAAATACTTTAATAGGAGCTTTTAGCTGAAGAACCGTTTGCTCATGCATGAATATTTGTTCAGCAGCATAACAGAGTTCCCCAACTTCGTAAGAATCCAAGAAAAACTTCCTGTTGCCAGGAGGCTTCCAGTTTCTTGGTCTCAGCAAAGCAGAAATGACCTGCAAGCAACAAGATATTAGTAGATGCTAATATTACATGATGTATGATGTGGTTTTGGGTTTGGTCTCAAGAAAAAAAAAAGAGACATACCTTTTTATGCAGGCCTTGAGGAGACTTCTGTCTCGTGAACTTCTTGGTGGGTTGTGGCACATCGCTATTATTCATGGGAACCATCCGCCGGCTCTCATTCTGAAACTGGTCCAAGCTTAGTTGTCTAACCATGCCTCCTAGACTGCCCACTGTCTCCTTTGCTACCACAACCTATAAAATGAGGTAGTAAAAGCTATTTTTGGTAAGCAAATAGATGCAAGACTAGATATTACATCCATCTATTGCAAACATTCTACATAAAAGTATAATAAAAAAAAATAATAGAGAAGTTTTGATATTGAGGATTAACATACAGCTCTTGGATGAAGCCTGACATCTCCTTCAGTTTCAGGACCGTCACTAGTGGCTTCTACTGTTGGCGAGCTAGCATCAGATGCAGAGGGTTCTTCATCTAGAGAAGTAGAACCTAGCTGTGCAGCTCGCCAAACAGAACTAGCTGCCTCTGCTTCCGCTGCAGAAGCCTCCGTCAATTTCTCCAAGGAATTTTCATCTAATCTGATATTGTGAAAGGAGAAACGAAAGATATAAAATGATAGAGTTCAGCACAAAATCAAAAGAGCAAAGGGATAAACCTCAGTCCTTCGGCCAAGGAGAGTGCTGGTTCAGAGCCTGAAGGAGGTCTTGCGGCATAAGAAAACCTGGGAGTAGAGCTTTGTTGGGTTCCGCCTGATGCTAACAAGGGAGAACTGATGTCTGACTGGAATGTTGAATTTTCAGCGACTAGGAAATCGTCAAGTAACACATCTGCGAGGAAAAAAAATTAAGGCATTAACTAAAAACCATAGAACTAAAGTATATGTATTGTGATAAACATGTGCAACTTATGGAATGTGGGGTTACCTCCTCTAAGACCACCATGTACATAGATTCGGATGCCAACTGATGCAGCACCATGGCGACAGCGACGCATAAGTTCGAAAGATGGATCTTGATCGATTTGTCCTTTACTGCCACGCGCAGAAGTCACTTGCCCATTTCTATCCAACCATACACCGGCAGCAGTATCAAGCACTGCGAGAAAAGAAATTTATAACAATTACCATTAGTGATAAAAATCCAGAAAAAAATAATAATTACATAAGAGAAAACAGCCTTTGGATACCTGCAACAGTTGCTTCAGCATCTATCATGCGGCCTCCTCTCAGAACACCACCGCTGACGTGTAATCTTGCACCTACAAATACCTAATGAGAAAGAAAGAAAAAACAATTAAAGAACGCACTATAACGGCTAGGATTTGTATTGTAACTGAAGTTTAACGCCTAACTAGTCCCTTTTATCTTAAAGCCAAGTAAGTGTTGACTTCGTTTCTAAGGCTACAATGTCAAGTATACTATTGGCCTAAGCTTAAGAACTTGTCTTCTATACGTTTTGAAACTAGAGTAAGAATTAGTTTACCGCTGCATGTTGGTATCTTGGAGAAGGTGCTACGCCTGGAGCCAGAGTCCATTCCCACTGGCCATTTCTATGCATGAGTAAACCGTATGCATCTCCCAATGGCTGCAGATATATTAGGGAATGTATAATTGAGATCATATAGCAAAATAAGCCCAGCTCAGGAAGGTAGATGTTTGTAATTTATGTCCCTATCCTCGAAAGAGAAGTCTACTACTTCCTACACAGAAAAAAAAAATTGTAGTGGAGACGATAAGTATACCGCCCCCAAGGTGTCTCGTCCACCGCAGAGTAAGAACATGCCGTCAGAACGAGCACTGCCAGAAGCATACCTACACAGAAATATCCAAATATAAAATTTCAGTTGAAGAAACAATTTTTTTACAGTAGCCATTTCAAATAAACTAAATTCACTAACATTCTAGCACTTGGTCGGTCACCATCAGGGTTCAGTCTCTGCCATACATATGGTTTCTGAGCTGTATCCAACGCCCAAGCGTCAGACAGAGCTCGTTTCCCTGTTTCCAAACACATATGGAGAAAATATTTCATTATATTTAAGAAATAATCAGAATAACGAATTTCCATTTAAGAACCTAGGGGCTGGGAAGGTTCCCGTAACCATACAATAATATATAAAGTCAGAAAGCAAAAAATGCTTGTTAAGGTAAATACATTTTCTAAGTAGCATTGGCTATTGAATCATGGTCTATCCCTTAGGACGTTGACTAAGACAGTCCCCTATTTGTTGATGCTTGTTAAGGTAAAGCTAGGCCACATGAACTGTCGGACAATAAAGATATTTTCTTACCATCATTTCCGGTGACTGTAACAAGATACCTCTGAGAAACTAAATCCATAGCATGACCATAGCGAGGGCCTGGACCCTCCCCTTGAACCACCACCCTGAACAACACGAATTAAAACTCAAGCATATTTGTCTATTGTCATCAACACAACAAATAGCAAAGAGATACAAAACTAAGAAAAATTGTAAAATTAATCTCTCACCTATGCCACTTGTACTTATCATTTGTCATGTCAAGAACGTAAAGATCATCAGTAGAATGCCCTGCCGGGCCAATGCCACCCTATGAATCAGCCAAACATAACCATTGGTCAAAAATGAACAGTGCTAACTAAAAGCCTGATTAATTGATCAATAAACAACCTGAAAAACGACCATGGTGCCGACAGCAGCCGCTGCGTGAGCCGCCCTAGGAGACGGAGGCTCACCAGCCGGTTTAAGCCTACACAATTCAAATTTAAAAAAAATCACAATTCAAGAAAACAGTAAACCGACACAACAAAACCTAAACACACTTTGTCTCTTTTTTTACCTTGTCCATTTCCTAGTGAGAACATCATAAGAATGCACCGTGTTGGTCACACCAGCTAACCCTAGCAAAACAATCCCACAGGCAGCAGCATCAGATCGAAACCCTAGATGATTCAAAGTTTTAAAATCGATACTACTTACTGATCCCAGGTACGGAAGAGTTGCCGCCTTCGATAGCGGTGGCGCCGCCGAAGAGTATGAGACGAGGGCCGTGAGTCTTGGTAGCTGCGACGGCGGTGAGCGTGTGAGCGCATCGAGGACCAGGAGCGTCGTCTTCGTCGTCCCAAAAGGTTTCTAGGGTTTTGTACTGAGGAGCTGGATGTAGAAACGGTTTCGTACCCATTGTAGAAAGTTCAAGATCGGAGGAGTAGGACTTCACGGCGGAACTCTCTCTCTCTCTACCTTCCCCAAGTAAAACCTCTTTCTTTTATTTTCCGAGACGATTTTTTTTTAAAAAATGAGAAAAAAATAAAAACGAAAATGTATTGGTCCGGCGGATTTTCGAAGACACGGTTTTGTGCTGATGATAGAAAAGGCGTTTGTGTTGAGATGTGTACTTTAGTCCTCTTTCAAAGTCAACGGCTTTTATTGGTTCTTGTAGTGTCGATTATACCCCTTCTCAACTTATGAGATGTAACGTAGCATTTTTCTTCTTTTTTTTCGTATCAAGTAACGTAGCATTTTTGGAATTAAATTATAGTATCAGATAGGGTTAATATTAGAAGAGAGAAAAGTTAAAGTTGATTTACATTTTTTGTCATCAGGCTAAAGTTGATAAAACTTTTACGGTTTTACCTTTATTTGATTATATGGCATAAACACATTCAATTATTCAATTATCTTATTTAAATTAATTAGTTATAAATTAGATGATTATTTTTTTGCTAAATTGTAAATATCATAAATGATTGAAAGTTTTACAAAGGCAATAACTTAGGTTCTAATCCAACTTGGCAAAAAGAAATAAAAAACAAGAAGGATTATGATTTGAATCTAGAGGTAGGAACCTAGAGGAAGACAGTTATCTCAACCACATAGGCATGAGTGGAGCGAAGCTTTTCCGATGTCTCTTAGCTGAGATGATGTTTCTCTTGCTCAGGAAGCTAGCCTCACAATCGGTTATTTACCATCTTTGGAAGCAGAGAAACAACCTGATACACAATCAGGTATCCTTACCGGTGGCAACAGTGTTCCATAACATTGATAGAACTTGGTTACTATTTATTTAAATATTTTTGTATAATTAGATGATTAGAACTTGGTTACTATTTATTTAAATATTTTTGTATAATTTATATATTCTTTCTTACTATATCTTTCTAAAATAATATTAATACTATTAATTGAGAACACTGTTTGATGAAAATGATATAATGTGATTGATTAAAAAGAATATGATATAGCTAAAATGATGTATGTTTTTGAGTTAAATATGACCATGACAAAAACTTTGATTTAACTAAAATAAAAATATTACTATTTCACTTATTTTGTGGACAAACAAATTTATTCATCAAATACTAAAAATAGTTAAATCACTAGAGTATTATTATTATATGCAAATCTTTCATTACATTATTACAAACAATTTTATAGTTTTTTTTTGTTGGTCTATCACTCAAGGTGGACGTGGTTTGAAAATCAAGACCGGAATAAAACAACTTACAAAAACTAGGAACCTATAGAAAACTCTGCGGTTTTGGCTAACGCGTGTGCAATTATGTTTTGAGCCTTTGATACATGAAATGATTGAAGTCTTGAACCTGTCATTGGATAATTATGAATACTACTAATTCCGTAGAAAACTTGGTCATGCTTTTGGATCTTTGATCATCGGAATTATGAACTATGTAGCTTTATGTCAAAATCTTTCATCAATAATTTTATATTGCAAATTTAATATTACTATATTATCAGTATTTATCATACAATTAACCATATTCTATTTAAATAGCAAGTCTTATATGATTATTTTGTTTATATGTAAATACAATATATATAAAAATATAATCTATATAGATTACAATATCTAAATTGTATATATGATATGTATATATACATATATATATATATATATTATACTCATAAGATAGTTTTAAATTTTTATCAGTTTATTATAAATTATATATGATATTTGTAGCATGTTTATATGATCATTTTGTTTATATGTAAGTAAAATGTATATAAATATAACAAATATAATATATATAGTGAGATTTGTTAATCAAAAAACTATTAAAATCAACTCTCTAGATTTTTTTTTATTATTTCTGTTTAATATTTAAATATCTTTAATGTCAATTAAAATCAGTTGTAATCAACTCAAGGGATATCATTTTTCAAATATCATGATTTTTTTTGTCAACATTGAATATCATGGATTTACATTAAGATTTTTCAATCAGTCTGGTATCATATATTATCAACACTATTTGATGAAAATGTTATAATCTGATTGGCTAAAGGAATATGATATAGCTAAAATGATGTATATTTTGAGTTAAATATGATATAGTTCTACATAAAATGTGAATGATGATTGGGCTGGTGACTTGACAAAAACTTTGATTTAAATTTTACTAAAATAAAAATATTGTGAATTCATTCATCAAATACTATAAAATAGTTAAATCACTACTCACATGACATTATTTATCGTTGTTTTTTTGTTGATGTATCACTCAAACTAGATGTGGTCTGGAAATCTATGAAGTAATAGAAAAACCTACAAAAACTAGATCCTAATAGACAACTCGGACGGTCTCGGCTAAAGGGTATGCAGTACTATTTTGAGCCTTTGGTACATGAATGATCTTGAAGTCTTGAACCGTCCTTGAATTACGGCTAACTCTGCAGAAAAGCTTGGCCGTGATCTTGGTTCCTTGATCATCAAAATTATGTCTTTGCAAACTGTTCCGAAGTACAGCACGACGTGCAATTTTATAGTTTTTATGTAGTCAAATAACTAAGAAATGATTATATATATTTTTAGCATATTATAAAAATGCATATATGATAAGTATATAAAATTTATATGTACTGCATAGCTCTATGTCAAATTATTTAATCAGTAAATTTATATTGTAAATTTAATACTATTTTATCATTATTTATCATATAATTAACCATATTCTATTTTTTTGGGTAAACGTTAAATTTATATTAATGAGAGAAGGATTTATGTACACAAAGAATCACAAGAATAAGAAAATTAACCGAGAATATCTTGAAAGCTAATGACCTCTAAACCATCACTGGAGTAACCCCTGAAGCTTGGAGTTCTCAAAGCATCTCGTGGACATGATCCTGCTTCGAACTGTTTTGTCAATGAGTTTAGTCAACTGAGATACTGACTTAGTCTTCCCTGCAGTGTGCCTCCTTTCATTCCTCTCTCTACATAGATAATAGTTGGAAGTTTAATTGAAACACCAACCTGAGCAGCATAAAGGTTAACGTGTCATATTTATGCTCCACCAGCTGAGTCAAAGTTGTATCCCAGTCTGGATTAGCATCAGTTTCCAACAGATCACCCACCACTGCCAACCAAACAGTAAAGGTGTAAGGACAAGTGAAAAAGAGGTGGTCCCTAGATTTATTTGGCTCTCCACAAAGCAGACACCCTTGTATTACTCCCTTACTCACCATTCTAGCTCTTGTTGCAAGCCTATCGCAAACTGCGAACCAAGCAATGAACGCAAATCTAGGCACTCCATGCGCAAACCAGATCACTCTACTCCATCTCTGCTTCTCCTTCTGTATATGAATCTGTTCCCATGTTTTAATGGATGATAAACAGGAGGTGTACATATCTGCACCAGTGCACCATAGTGTCCTATCCTCCTCACTGCCATTCGTTGGAGCATTAATACCACTGATGCTTAAGATTAGTTGTTGCAGGTTTTGATCATTGCATCTCCTAAAATGACATCCTGGAGAATTAGTAGTGTCTGTCACCATTGCATTGTGCCCAATACCAAACCTTTGAGGTCCATTAGCTCTAATGAGGTCTATAAGCCGGTCTTGGGAAGCCAGCAATCCGACCAGAAAGAAGTACTTTGGCCACTTTTTATTTGCACCCGAACAATCTGAGCAGCTAGCGGCCTCATTCTAGCGGGTTTTCTCCACACCCACAATCCCTTAGCCGATTCACGAACATCCCATAGTGAGCCATTATTACATAAATATTACATCACCCAAGCAACCCAGAGAGATTCTGAAGTAGTGAAAAGCTTCCAAATGAGCTTCAACGCAAAAACCTTGGAGACATTTGTTAGTCTTTTAAGTCCTAACCCACCCTCCTCACGTGGAAGGCAGATAACCTCCCAAGAGACTTTTGTCTTTCCATGATAAGTTGGAGAACTGCTCCCCAAAAAAGAAGAGCAGAGACTCTCAATCTCATCTAGACAACCTTTTGGGAGGCAAAACACCAAGCTCCAGAAATTTCAGGTGGTATAAATCACTGATTGAAATTACATTCAAGCGACATGCAAAGGACAAGTACTTGCTTGTTCAGTTTTGTAGATGTTGCCTGATCTTTTCTTTACGAGTTATAGTCTTTGTAGTGAGTGGTAGACCAAGGTATTTAACCGGTAGAGAAGACACATAGAGACCAATACTTGTCGCCTCGTGCTCAAATAATATTACTACCACTACAAGAAAACATCAATTTTGAGACTCCTCTTGCAACTACAATTGGTGGTTGCAAATTTTTGCAACTAACTTCTGATTATTTTGCAACTGTTTTGTAATAACTACAAATATGTTATATAATAGCCGCAAATGTGCTACCAAAAATAGTGATTGTAGATCAGTTGCTCTTTTGATACCCATTTGAGATATTTTTGCAACTGAAGTGCTTAGTCGTAAGATTGTAGCAAAACCACAACCAATTTGAAACTACAAAAGTAATTACAAAATTTTAGTTACAAAATGGTGGCAACTTAATTTAAATGACGTAGTTGCAAAATCGTTGCAATATCTTTAGAACGTGACTATATAGGTGTAACACACCTTTTCGCATACCTGATGTTAAGGTAGTTTAGAGTTTAGGTAATGCTTTGCCACTAACAGTTACAAAATAGTTGCAATATTATTCACATCTCTGCTTATATATTTATTTTGTAACTTAACTACAACTCTTTCAAACAGAGTTGTCGTAATGTAGTTGCAAAGAGTATCACTATTTACAAACTAAGTAAATTGTGATATTATATAAGTTAAATTATCCATATGGACTAATTATTTAGTATCATTACTCAATAATATAACAAACTAACAAAATAAACTATATGCTGAGACAATTTTTAAAAATGTGGATGTCTCCACAAACTCACAACACAAAAGTAACATATTTGTACTAATTTATATCTATGTATTTGGATTTGGATCATAAATTACAAACATAACATTTTTTTGTGTAATTTATCATGCGTTTGATATATATTTTGCATTTCAAGAAACTAACTTTAAGTTACATATTTTAAAATGCGTGGAATATATTTTAGGGTTGTGTTCTGCGTTTTGCCATTATTTGGCTATGAGTGGTCATAAATTAGTTGCAATACATAATTATTTACAATTGCATAGGTTTAGTTATAAAATGCGTGGAATATATGTTTGATATCCTTTGAATCATGCGTGATTTGGTAGTAGCATTAGAATATAATTATATGGTAACAAAAATGAGAGTTGTAAGTCGGTTGTAACTAGGTTTATCTACGTTTTGTAAATTGTAACTAATTTGCAACCGTGAAAGTTATATAGTTGCTTTTTAGTGACAAAATTTTCCCCCTAAATTTTTTCTAACTTTTAAATGAAAAAGACATTAGTAAAAAAAGAAAATAAATTGAATTCACCCCTATTGTTACCACCAATCAAAACGTCATGTAGGATTAGTAAAAAAAAAAATTGAATTAAAAAAAGGGAAAGAGGTGAAAGACTACGACTAATTTTTTTAACACCATCTATGGCTTCTTCTTCATCATCCACACATATTATTGAAAGTTATTTTTCTCAAATTAGTGTTTACAATCATCTGTCCTCCTATCATAAATCTAAACCCAAAACACTAACCCTAAATCCAAAAATNTTTTTTAACACCATCTATGGCTTCTTCTTCATCATCCACACATATTATTGAAAGTTTTTTTTCTCAAATTAGTGTTTACAATCATCTGTCCTCCTATCATAAATCTAAACCCAAAACACTAACCCTAAATCCAAAAATACTAAACTCTAAACCCTTGGGTAAATCATGAACCTTTGGGTAAATCATGAACTCTTGGGTAAATATTAAACCCTTGGATAAATAGATATTCTGAGAGTTTAGGATTTAATGTTTAGTGTTTATGATTTACCTAATAATTTAAGGTTTAATGCTTTGGATTTAGTAGTTTGATAAACAAAGCTTTCAATGTTCTTTGTGGGTGATGAAGAAGAAATCATGTATGCTTTTAAAAAAATAATCGACGTCTTTTCACCTCATTCCTTTTTTTTTTATTTTTTTGTTTCCTTTTTTATCAATCCTACATGGCATGACACTTTGATTGGTGTTAACAATTGAGGTGAATTTGAGAGTTCACCATAGGGGTGAACCCAATTTTTTTCCTTTTAAATTGATCCGCTAATATTTTCAGAACAGGAATTTAGACAACCTAAAACGACAGCGTTTTAGATAAATATCAAAACCCTTATACTATTCTTCCAGATCTCAAACTCTCTCTTCTTCACTAAAACAAATCTCTTATGTCTTCCATCGTAAGATCGTTGAAAGGTCGTGGTCAGGGTCGTGGAGTCGCGGTGGGAGTCACGGAGTCGCGGTGGAGTCGTGGTGGGAGTCGCGGTGGGAGTCACGGGATCGCGGTAGGAGTTGCGGTGGGAGTCGGGTGAGGGAATCAGGCTGCCGGCGTACATACCTTCTTGTAATTCCTGGGCAATAAATACATCTTCCGGTCTTATCTCTGATCCCAAAAGAGGGTACCACGTGGTAAGAGCTTCCTCTTCTTATCCTGTACATTGAACTTTAGATTTTTGGGTCTCAGATTGTGTTTGTAGCTCTCGATGTTTACTAATAAATTGTATGGTCTCTTTGATATATGATGTGGATTTGATTTCATGGAAATTTATTTATGCTCACTTTGATTTCATTGTTGTTTGCTCACTTTGATTTCATTTTTGTTTGTCCTAATCTACTTGATTCTCTAACGTTTTGGTGTAGTTTGTTTATATATTTTTGCTGTTTTGTGTGGCTTATAAGCTTTGTTCCATTTCGTCATTTCTAGGGAAGTCAGGATGGTAAGTTTTGTTTGCTTTATAACTGTCAAATTGTAGTTGCATATGGTTCATTCTTGGTTGATTTAGTTTCAATTCTTTTGAGTGTAGCAACAGTTTCTTACTTCTCGCTACTTTGGATATGAGAGGACATGAGTATGGAATTAGTAGCCTTCGTCCAATTTATGGTAACAAGAAGAGAAAAGAAGGCCTGCAAACGTCAACGTCTTCTGCATTTGTAGACTGGCAGGAACAATCACAAGCTGACCAGTGTCAAACTGAAGAGCAAGCAGCCGCTAACACTCGACGAGACATTGAAAATGCAGCATGAGCTGCATAGCAAGAAAGCCAAATCAGCACTTTAGAGATGGTGCTCAGCTATATGCAAGGTAAAGATCCATCATTTTCGGAGTATATGTCCGCGGAGTCTCCTACCGAACCAGCACCTTCTATGCCATAACCAACTACCTAACTTTGTTAGCTTTTGTTTGGTAGAAAGAATTCTAAATGTTTTGCCTTTTGGATAAATTGTAAAGAACTAAATATATTATATAAATCAGAATTTCTATTAAACTAAATTATATTGATTTTTGAAATTAGATTCGTTTATTATTTAAATAATTGTATATTTTGCAAAACTAATTTGCAACTACGTAACATTAATGTTGTTGCTAATTAGACACAACCTTTTGTGACTACAATACGACTACATATATATTTTGTAGTTGCTAAGTAGTTACTATATTTTGTGACTATATTGCAACTACTAATAGAATATATAGTTGTGACTTAGTCACTAAATTTATAACTACATTAAGACTATAAAACTAAAGGCAGTAGCTACTTAGTAACAAACAGCAGGGACGATATTGACTGACGCAGAAGTTGCTAAGTAGTTACAAATATATAAACAATTTGCAACTTTTGTCTGAGTCGTAGTATAGTTGCTAAAGTATAACTCTTTTCTTCGTACCACATTAGTTGCAAATTTCCAACTAATTTGCAACTACTTCATTTTGCGACGAGGTTTTTTCTAACCATATACTGTAGTCGCAAATGAGTTACAAAATACATTTTTGCAACTATTTAGTAACGAATCTTGTAGTTGTAAAATCAATGTTTTCTTGTAGGGTATACCCCTGCCCCCTGCAAACAAGGTTGATTTGGCACCATATTCTAAATTGTATGTATTATATTTTTAAGAAGCATGTCTTATATGATTATTTTGTTTAATACGTAAGTATAATATCTATAAAAATATAAGATATATAGAGTAGTATATATATGTACATATATATAATATATACTCATAAGATATACAGTTTTAAATCCTTATCAGTTTATTATGAATTATAATATGATATCTGTAGCATGTTTTATATGATCATTCTTTATATGTAGGTAAAATTTCTATAAATATAATATATAATACAATATTTATAGTGAGATTTGTCTATCAAAAATCTACTAACATCAATTCTCTATTGGGACTTTTATTTTTATATCTATATGCAGATGATTTATTTTAAAGTTTTTTCCCTTAAAACCATATGTGATTTTATGGTTTTTAAGTTTCTGCCATAATCTATTTCGATGAACTACTTTTTTTTTTGATAAAGTTATTTCGATGAACTACATTATTGTCTCTTTTATAAATCTCATATAAGAAAAAAGTATGACCATTTTAATGCTACAGATTTATTTTTAATGAAAATGTTAAAAGAGACAAGGATTGATCAGTGAGCCAAAATCTTTCAGTGTGGTTGCTGTGTTTTATCTAAGATCACCTCTTCAACACTACTGGATTGTAGATGTAAGTTATTTTGACTTCTCAATTTCAGTTTTAGTCATAGAAATAATTATTATAAAACACAAGTTTTGGACTGCCCAAGCGAGATAAGTATATACGTTGAGTTGTTCAAAACCTAGTGAGCAGACCCGGGTCTGAGTTCAAGCGAGATAAGTATATACGTTGAGTTTGAAAAGTTATCGTCAATAGGTGCCACTTCCTTTCAGAAATAAGTAAGTAGGTATGCACTTCCATTTAGAAGAACGCAAGGTGTTTTGTTCGACCCTTAAAGAAATTATAAATTTTCAGGCCACCTCCCTCAGTTGAACCCCTATTTGGATATGTAAAAAATAAAATAATACTATTATAATAATTTTGGTTCAAATAAGATCATTTCTAACCCACCGCTATTTTTATCTCTATATTTTCCTCTAAAATAGAAAAATTCTATTATAGAGATGAATTTACTCTAATGTATGCCTCTATAATAAAATTCATCTATTTATAGGGGAAAGTAAAGAGATTTGTCATTTTCATCTCTAAGAGCATCTCCAACTCATTGCTATATTCACCTCTGAATACTATAATAGAGTAAAAAATGCTCCAACTCATTGTTATATCCACTTACAGAATAGAGATTGCTGTTTTTACTCCATTTATACAAGAAAAAATAGTATTCCTCTATTATAGAGACATACATTTTTATTTTCAAAATAATCCTTCAAATTTTAAACTTTTATGATTATATCCAAAACAATTGTTTTTATAGGATAATACAGTTTTTATAAACATAAAATCACACTTTTTATATACCTAACAATTTTTTTAATGAAACTTTTTTTAAACAAAGTTAAAACTGTATGAAAATCTTATAAAATTTAAATTAAATAGGGTTGATTTGCAACTTTCAAAAATAAAAATTACTTGTTGTAAAATAAAAATATAATCTTTTGAAAATATTCATTTTTAGAGGCAAAAATAGAGAAATACATTGGAGAGAAACACATCTCTATTTTAGAGATCCTCTATTTTAAAGATATAAATAGAAGAATACATTGGAGATGATCTAAATATAGAGGCAAAAAGTGAGATTCCTCTATATTTTCCTCTAAAATAGAGAAACTCTATTATAGAGGTGTACATTGAAGCAAATTCATCTCTATGATAGAGATCACTATTTTAGAGAAAAATATAGAGGTGTACATTGGAGATGCTCTTTTATATTCATATATTTTTGTTACTGTTATGATTGTATAGCAGTTGTCTCGTATGCAGGCCCGGGCTTGAACGAAACTTGTGATACATAAGTATTGGGTCTACTTTTTTTCTAAAAAATTCAGGGCCTATTTTTTTAGTTGTTATTACTTATAGATATATCAAGCACAATTTGTTACTAGATCTTGATCTGCACTCCCGTGCAGGTGTTTTATTTAATTATGTTCAATATAAATTTTTAAACTGTCGATTTAATAAAAAAATTATATGTTTTGTAATTTGACGATTTAGTTAATTTCATGAAAATATTATATCCATTTAATTCATGCGATTTAGTTAATAGTTGTACAATATTAATAATGATCAATATATGAATATCGATTTGATTAGATAAACTTTAGAAATGTAATTAATTAATTTAAATTGATTATAAATGTAGTGGCTGAATATGTAAATAAAAAGAAATATAAAAAAGAAATACTTAATTTATTGTAAATGCAATAGCTAAATGTGCAAATAATGAAAATTACAAAAAATACTACTATCCAAGTTACCAAACAATTTTCATTTAAACTTATATCCTTGTTTCCAAACGGTACCAAAGATATTTCAGTTTTAATAATATAGATGTGACGATAAGCAAAGATATTTTTTTTTGTATTCTGTGTTATTAAATATGGGTAGATTAAAAAGAAAAAAAGGAAAAAAATTATGATGACAACAGAAAAGGAAAATAACTGATTTTGAATATTTATCTTCTAGGTTAAAACTAATTTTTCTTCTCAAACATTCTTTCACACTTCTTCCACTGCCTCATCAGGTACCAAAATCTCAAAATTTTGATTTCAGTTTTAACTTTATTCTTGATTTCCTGTCATCACATCACAGATGAAAAGTCACAATAGTTTTGTTTAGTTGTGTTTCTATGTTTTCCAGTTTTAGAATACTGGAGTCAAAATATGAAAGTGGAGCTAAGAAGCGGAAGAAGAAAAAGAGAGAAGAAGAATTGATAAAATATCAATCAGGTGCAATGCTGAGGTATTTTAAGAAACCGAAATCTTCTAGTACTGATCAGGATATTGGAATTGATAAAGATGTTAGAATAGAAGATGAACATTGTGAGACTTCTAAAAAAGGAGAAGAAGATGGAATTAGAGTGGGTTGTGCAAGTAAAGAGAAAGAAGCAAGTGATGATAATATGGCTGAGAAAGATGATGAGGATGATAATCAAAATAGAGATGTTTCCACAGAACATGATTCTTTTGTTGATGTATTGGATCCTGCAAACTGGGGAAAATTGATCAAGCAATGAGGGATTATTTGGTCAGTAAAGGTCCTTTAGCAAGACCATCTCGTGATTATACTTTTCCTAAAAACTCCATTGGTAGACACTGCTCCCATAGACATTACAAAAGATGTATGAAGAATGGAGATACACAAGATCGACAGTGGCTGGTTTATTCAAAAATGTCAGAGAAAATTTATTGTTTTTGCTGCAAGTTGTTTGGAGGAGACAAAGATACTACTCAGTTGGCTAGTACAGGATTCAGTGATTGGAACAATGTTCAGTTAAGGCTTAGCCAACATGAAAGTAGTTGTCACATCAAGTGCATGAGCCATTGGATAGAATTATAGCTGAGACTGAAAAAAAATCAAACAATCGACAAACATATCCAAGAAGAGATCAAGAAAGAGAAAAAGCATTGGAGAGAAGTTTTATTGAGATTGTTTTCACTAGTGAAGACTATGGCTAAATGCAATATAGCATTTCGTGGAAGAAATGATAAGATTGGTCAGGATAACAATGGAAATTTTGTTGGCTTTATTGAGATGCTTGGAGACACTGTTCCATTTATCTAAGAGCACATCAGGCGAATTAAAGGAGGAGAAACTCATTATCACTATCTCGGCCATAAAATTCAGAATGAAATAATATCAATGTTGGGATCTGAGATGAAGCTGATGATAATTAAGAAAATTTGAGATGCTAAGTATTTCTCTGTCATACTTGATTGTACTCCTGATATTTGTCACAAAGAGCAAATGTCTCTTATTATTCGATGTGTGGATGTCTCGGTAGATTCAGCTCAATTTGAAGAATATTTTATCCACTTTTTGGAAGTTGATGATAAGTCAGGGAAAGGACTGTTTGATCTACTTTGTGACACATTGGTTGATCTTAATTTGGACATTGATGATGTGAGGGGACAAGGCTACGACAATGGCTCAAATATGAAGGGGAAAAACAAAGGTGTGCAAAAATGATTGCTTGATGTTAATCCAAGAGCTTTTAACACACCATGTGGCTGTCACAATCTGAATTTGGCACTTTGTGATATGGCTAAGTCGTCTGAAAAAGCGATTGATTTCTTTGGGATCATCCAGCGCTTATATAATTTATTTAAACCTTCTACGACCAGGGGGGATATATATAAAAATGGTAGGAGGTCCTAAACTTAAACCCTTATCAGATACTCGTTGGGAAAGTCACATTGATAGTATTAAAGCAATAAGTTTTCAAGCTCCAGAAGTCCGAGATGCTTTGCTTCACTTGGCAGAAACTACTAATGATCCTCAAGTCCGGAGTACTGCTGAATGTCTTGCAATAAGTGAAACACATGGAGATGTTATCAAATTGAGTAAATTTTTTTACGAGATTGAGGAACAAAGATGTTATCGAAATGATATACCTAAGAGGTGTACAATCAAATCATATATAGCTTCAGTGGAGAAATCGTCATAATAGGGTATCTGCATATAAACCAAAAGAAAAATCAGCTCTCATGAAATATAAAAGGTTAATGTTCTAAAATAAGAAGAAAAAAAAGTTTAGAACATTATTAACATAAAAAGTTCAGAATACAAAGTTCAATGATTTCGTTTCTTCTACTGTGAATGTCTTATTTATAGTAAATTAGTGGACGTTTCTCATTGATTTAGCTTGCATGATAAGCTAAAAAGTAGAATGTTCTTTAATAAATTCTCAATAAATCTTATACTTATAAGATAATATTATTTTTGGAATATCTTGTTGATAAAGCTAAAGGAGAACATCTCGTGAATAGATTGCACCAGATTTTTGGTTGACAAGTCTCACCATAAATATTAAGTTTTAAATGTACGATTTTAAGAGAGAAAATATTTTGTCAATTAATTTTTTTTCTCTGGCATCGAAGATATTTAGTGAGTATTTAATGAATTAAACAGAAAAATAATCGCAAAAAATGTTTTTTGAATCGAGAAAACACAAAAGGTAAGTATTTAAAGTGATTTCCTTTTTAGTAGTGTCGATGATTAAAATAAGTCGAAAAATAAATTCCAAAAAATCAACCAATAAGATCACGAGAATTCTTCTTATTTGTAATGAAGAAACTAATTATTACATGTATTAACTAATATTCTTGCGCAAGTAATGTTTATAAGGATTAAATTGTCTATTCCTTTTCAATTAGTATTCAATGTTACTTTCTTTTTATAGGGGGATCGGTGAATTAAAAAAATTATTTGAATTGATAAAATGACTTTATATTCTTATATATTTATAGACTACAAAAAATAATAAACCAAAATATTTATTTAAATTGATAAAATGACTTTATATACCACATTTTCGACAATTAGATGCCATAAAAAGTTATTATTAATAATATTATGTAAATCATTTGGAATCTAAAATATTTATTTGAATTGATAAAATGACTTTATATATCATACTTTCGACAATTAGTTACCATAAATAATTATTAATAGTATTATGTAAGTCATTTGAAAAGTGGTGTGAATTGGTCGTTAAATTATGTTTTCCCTTGCAATTAGTATTCAATGATACTTTCCTATTATAGTGAGATCGATGAATTAAATGATATATCGAAATTACAAAATAAGGTAAGTATTTTGAGGGCTTTCCTTTTTAGTAGTGTCGATGGAAAAAATAAATCAAAAAATGAATTTCTAAAAAATCAATCAATAGAATCGCTAAATTTCTTCTGAGAAGAGCTGTGTGAATGCCACGTGTCAAATGTACTTCTCTTTTAATATATAGAAGAATACAAAGCTACATATCTTAGTCAAATTAGATTATTTGATCTATTACGAAGTAGCATTTCTGGTTTTGAAATTATGTGTCCCAATCATAAAGGCGGTAGCCACTTCCCCCGTCGCAATTCATAAGCATCAGAGGTTTATCATATGCACCATAATTGTAGATCTGCCAAACAGTTTTATTGCATTGGCCTCTCCCGCGATTGAACACAGTAAACCAATGATCTCCACCTCCACGCCATGTAACATGGCAACATAATTTTGTAGTATCTTTCAAATCTATCTATATAAAATATACTTTTATCTCTTCTTGTGACATGTGGAAGGGGGGTTTGGTGACATTTGTCCCATTTTTCTATCTTTTTACATTTAGATCTTTATTCTTTTAGATTACTACAATTTGGTTCACCACTTTCTAATTGTGCACTATCTAATCATTTTCACAATAGTCATCATATTTTTAACAATTGTGTACTATCTAATCATTTTCACAATAATCATCACTTTATCATATAATTTTTGGTCATAACAAGGAGATGTAGCAAATGATTAGAAAGATAAACTCTGAAAGAAAGCATCTTTCTGATACAAAGAAACACGATAAAAAAGAAACCATAAGTGCATCCACCAGCTAATATGTAGTAAAAATATTTAACATAAAGTAAAAATTGCCACGTAACAAGAAGAACAAATATTTAACACACCACAAGCACATCCACCAGCTAAAATGTATGAAGCACCTCGAAAACTAAACAAGCACAGAAAAAGCGCTTATAATAGCGGAGAACCACAAAACACTAGATAAAAAAGACCAAAACTCTGAGAAACTAACTTCGCACACTTATATTAAAAAAAAGCAATGGAAGAAAACATACAGCCTGAAGGATAGAGAATGAAAGTTAACCACCAAGAAACCAAAGCCCAAACTTGAGATCAGACACAACATTATAAATCTACAGAGCATACACGGAAAAACACTATCTAAACCTGGAATCTCAAATTTGGCAAAATAGAGAGCGGCTAGAGATACGAGCAGTGATGAAATCAGCAAACCGTGTAGCCATCCTCAAACTTTGTAAGAGAGCATAGAAGTCAGATGATCAAAAACTAATTCTTGAAGATCAAACCGAATAGAAATTATCAACGGTAAGCTAACGAAGAAGAAATCAACATCAAAGACGACTAGACTCTGACCCAATCCAAAGAGATGCACTTCCTAACATCAACAAGAATCAGAGTAAGAAAATGAGTAGTCAATATTGACCGGAACAACCTATAACATTGTGATTAATAATCACACAAAATGAAACTTATAAACCCAATTTATAACAAATACCAAAAAATATGAGGAAGAACAAACACACAGAGGTGAGTATTTTTTGGTGAGAGTGAATTTCAATAACTTTACAATGTCAAAATATATAGAGAGAAAACAA
>OVBX01001047.1:12772-29749 GCA_900406325.1 Erucastrum elatum | reverse complement strand
TCATATATTATCATCGAACCGTAATGATGGAAGAGAGGTGGATATTCAAAAATACGATGTATAAAATCTAGACATCGGTCCACCCTCTTACTCAAGACCCAAATCCAATCATATGTTATAGACATCGGTCAATCCAATAATATATAATATGTCAGACCTACTTCAAGATTGCATAACAAATCATGTCATTTCACGTGTAAGGTAGAGATTGTACGTTGATATTTTCGGACCAATAAGCAGGTGTCTCATGAATGTTCAAACTTCAATCTATTAGTATATCCAGAAAACGACACCATTTATTAGCAGCCTCATCTTTTTTTTCTTCATAAGACCTTTGAACGTGCCTAGGACCGAGGAAGTTTCCATTTGAATAATTCAGCCGAGAAAATTCGCCAAACGCAAAACAATGCCTCAGCTTTCACCAATTCAAAGTCGCAAAATGCTCCTCTGATCTTCTATTAAAAACTATTACAATTCAACTTCCAAAGATTCTACACGTTTTAGCTTATATATAAAAAAATTCTCCATTAATTTCTCCAATCTAATAAATCCCAATATTACAATGATAAGGTTTTGCGTTTTTGGCGCTTTCTTGTTGCTCCTCGTCGCTGCACCCGTTTCCGCCGGTTTCTACCCCAACGGTTCAGCTATTCCGCCGGATCTCCGCCGTAACAACGCATGGAACGCATTCTTGAATTTCACCGGCTGCCACGCTGGCATGAAAGTCGATGGCCTTTACAAGATTAAACAATACTTCCAACACTTCGGTTACATCCCCCAAACTCTCCCCGGGAACTTCACCGACGACTTCGACGACATCCTCAAGAACGCCGTGGAGTTGTACCAAAGGAACTTCAAGCTCAACATCACCGGAGAACTCGACGAGCTCACTCTCCAACACGTCGTGATCCCACGCTGCGGCGTTCCCGACGTCGTCAACGGCACCTCCACTATGCTCAACGGCGGAGGGAGAAGAAGGACCTACGAGGTCTCCTTTTCGGGTAGAGGCCAACGTTTCCACGCCGTGAAACGCTACTCGTTCTTCCCCGGAGAGCCGCGGTGGCCGGAGCGCCGGAGAAACCTAACCTACGCGTTCGAGCCGCAAAACGCGTTGACCGAGGAGGTCAAGAACGTGTTCTCACGCGCCTTCGTCCGCTGGGCGGAGGTGATCCCTCTGACTTTCAGACGCGTCGAGAGCTTCTCTACCTCCGACATCAGCATCGGGTTCTACGCCGGAGATCACGGCGACGGCGAACCGTTCGACGGCTTCATGGGAACGCTGGCTCACGCGTTCTCGCCGCCGAACGGGCATTTTCACCTAGACAGCGCCGAGAACTGGATAGTCTCCGGGGAAGGAGGCGACGGGTTTCTCACGGAGAGGGCGGCTGTTGATCTCGAGTCGGTGGCTGTTCATGAGATTGGACATCTTCTTGGGTTGGGTCATTCCTCGGTTCAAGACTCTATCATGTTCCCGACCATCACGACGGGAAGGCGTAAGGTTGATTTGCATAGGGATGACGTGGAAGGAGTTCAGTTTTTGTATGGTCAGAATCCTAACTTCAATGGGTCTAGAACTACAACACCGTCCACTCAAGAACGAGACACTGGTAACTCCGGTGCTGCTGGGAGGATCGACGGTTTTAGTTCGGTTTTGACTAGTCTATTGATGTTGACCGTTGGATGGTTGTTGGAGTATTATTTACTGTAAATAATTAATCTCTTACATGATTTAATTAGGTCATTAGTTTACAGATTGTGGTACGGTTTGTTTTTTTGGTTTCTTTTCACTTTGTATCTTCGCTTATTTAGATTGGTTTCTTCATTCATGCATTGTTTCTATTTTTATACATTGAATGCCTTTTTGTTAGCTTTTAAGAAATTTTGAGATGACTTTTTTTATGAATTATGGTTTTCATCACTAACCATGAATGACCAAAAAGAACAAAAGGGCGTACTGGTATACTTTTAATTGGTGACCCGCACACACTAATATAACTAACTAATTCAATTTTCAATATTTTTTCTTACTTTTAATCTAAATCTATTATATTAAAACAGAAGTCACCATTTCACTTCATGTGTGATTTTTAAGTTGGACTATTCATTAGAAAATTTATTAAATGTATTTCATTAAGAATAATAATATATGTAATCTTTAAATTATTTAAATCATAATATCTTTTGATATATTTTAAAAATCCTAACAAATCTTTTAAAAGATGCTAACAAGATCTTAGTTTTCAATAATTATATGTAAATGATTAACTAATTTCGTAATTATTTTTGATTAAATAATATTACCAAAAAGTTCAAATATTTTAATAAAATAACAAATTATTTAATTTCGTGATTAGCAATATAATATTGTTATAAATTAATGTTAATTAAACAAATATTCCAAACACATAATTATATATTCCAAATTTTACAAAAGAAAAAACTAAGTCCTAAAGTATAACTTTTTGAAATGCAATACGAAAAAAAAATATTCTAAAAAAATCAAAATAGTTAATATTTTGAAATCTTAGTTTAGTAAAAAAAACCAAATAAATTAATACCATAACATAAAAATAATCCTACATCGATAAAAATAGATAAAAATAATATTATAGATGATGAACTATGCATAAAATATACTAAAATATTAGGACTGAACAACTTAACAAAATAATGTATTTACTTATAGAATTATGCAATATACTAAAATGATAGATGATAAATTCTATTTTAAATACAATATGAAAACATAAATTGTTCTAAATAAATATTATTTCAATAGTATAAATAAATAAATTAATTAAAAATATATGTAGGAAAAATGTCCAAATTAAAAAGATATATTTTGTATGTGATTCTCTGTTAATTATTTTAAAATTATGAATTTATTTTACTTAACTCAAAAATATATTAGTATTTAATATCTATTAATAAAAAAGTTTAATGTGTATAATAAATCATTATATATTAATAGTGTCAAATAAAAAATCAAAACAATAAGATTATAAAGCTATACAATATAAAACACTAAAACTAATATAAATTATATATTTTAAATTTTATTTATACATTTATAAAATGAAAGCAAATACCCGCACAGTTGTGCGGGTTGAGATCTAGTTATTTAATTAATTTAGAATAGTAAACTAATCAAAAGATATAATTTTTGCTATTACACATGTAAAATATATCATCATCATAATAATATAATAAAGTTTTATTAATAATTTAAAATAACATAAAAGATAAATCTACCAAAATAAACCTTTAGAAATTATCAGTGAAACTTATGAAATTAAACTCTTTTTCATCAAAGTTTCAGTTGCATTTCATATAAATGTCCTCTTCATGTGAGTTAATAGTGACACATATTAACAAAATCTATAATAATTAAAAACATGCTTATATTTAACTAAAACTTTATAAACTAAAATTGATAAATTATATATGTCTAGTAAAAACTAGAATTTTTTCATAATTTTAACTACAAGAGATTGAAATTATTTTTTAGACCTCATCGCCCTCAGATACAAATTCGCAAAAGCAATGTCTTCTGCATAATATAGATTTCGAACATCAAACACTCATGATCTTGATGTGAATGAATTGTATTGCTTAGCTATTTTTTGATTGGTGAGATAATTTTGTGGCATAAAATGGAAGTAAACTTTGTTTTCAAAAAAAAGAAAATAAAAAATATCAAACAATTTAATATTATTGAAGTAATCATCTTAATAAAACTATAAAATTATTTCCAAATTTTGATAATACTCTTTAACAATAATTACCTCTGAATATGATGAAAATATTATTAAATAATAACTAAAAATGTTTAAAAGTAACAATTCAAAAAGTTATTTGTTAAAAATAATGACTCAACGTAAATAATGAAATATGACAAATAAGCTTCTAAAAATAGTAAAACGTGACAAATACGTAAAATATCCTAAAATCATGGAAAATATGACAAGTAAGCAAAATTAAAATTACCACCTAAAATTATTCAAAAATGTGAGAAATAAATAAAACTACCAAGTAAAGTTATTAAGAACATAACAAATAAATAACTTAAGTTGTGGAGAATATAGCAAATAACTAAAACTAAAATTATTAAAAATATAACAAATAAGTAAATTATCTAAAATTATGAAAAACATGAAAATAAGCCAAATTACCTAAAATATAATATAAACCTATGCTTAATATTTTAATTAATATTACTAAAGTTAATATAATCTTAGTTTAAATATGATATTATCATTATAATTTTTCAATTATTTTGAAGATAATGATAAATTATAAGCTAAATCACTAAAATTATTTGTTAAGATTAATAATTAATAAGTTCCAAAAAATTAATAATTAATCATTGAATATGATTACCCCTAAAATCTTGAGAAACGTGACAACTAAGCAAAATTACTTCTCAAGACTCAAATAATAGTACAAAATACATATATGAATTATTCAGTGAACCGTCGGTAATATTCAGTATATCATATGAGAAAGTGATCAAGTTGACAAGCAGAGAGGAACATGAAAATGATAGCCACCACAACAACCAAAATCAAAATCTATATTTAAAACTAAATAAATCAAATACGTATAAACGAAGTAAATTATTAATTTCTGATTTTTTTTTGTAACTTTAGTTTTCTGATTTGGTCCCAGGACAAAAATAAGAAACTACGATCGAAATGAAAGAAAATAAATTAACGTTCACATACTCCCCGCGTTACTTGATTGAACTAGAAGGTTATACTGATTGTTTCGTAACTGTAAAGTTCATACTATAGTTAATTGCTTTTAGCTGTAAAGTTCAAGCTATTAATTAACTTAATTACTGTAATTGCTTAGAGTTGAGAACAGTTTAAGACAGTAATCAGTATATATGGGGAACACTTTTAACGAAAAATCATGATGACATTTGACCCTGATGAAGGAAATTTATCTCAAACTTTTGGAAGCATCGGGTTTGATCACCCAGCTCAAGTAATACCATTAAATAATCATACTACAAAATAGAAGAAAAATACAATGATAACAAAAAGTGAAGTTAGGAACAAAAGGATTTATATTAATTTAACACAAACACATCAGTAAGCTATCACATTAACGACACATGGTCGATAAGTCCCCCCCACCCTACACTACCCTAAACCTTTTATTTTAATTATCCTTACCCTTTCTATATAATTCTCCATTAACAACCCTTTATTAATGTTTATAGTTACATCAACACAAAACAAATATTCCCAAATCCTCCCTACCTCGGGATACGTCTCGTCGTATAAAGCAAAGCACATCAACCATCATTCCCGACAACAACAAAACAAACAAGAGAAAAGCTCTCTACAGCTAAGTCAACATAACAATGAGTTTCTTCCCATGTTCTTGTCCACTGTCTTGCAATAAAACAAGATCAGAATGCCAAAAGAAATCTACTCATCACCAATCAGAACCATCCACGTCAACATCACTGTTGTCTCAACCAAGCCTTCCACTGGTTCCATCTCTCTCTTCTCCGCTTCAAAGCTCCACCGTCGAGCAGCAGTGCTTAGCCACTATCAAAGGTCACTCCTCATACGTTTCCTCTCTCGCCCTCTCCCGGAAATCACTCTTCACCGGCTCTTCCAACGGTGAGATACGTGTATGGCCTCGCGAACCACCGTCCTCATCCACCGGTAACATAGTCGGCGCCGGGAGCGGAGGGGTTAAGTCGTTGGTGATTCTCGGAGACAAGTTGATAAGCGCTCATCAGGATCACAAGATTCGTGTATGGAAGACGAACGACGATGTTAAGTACAAATGCGTGGCGACTCTTCCGACGATGAACGACCGTCTCACGAGCCTCTTCAGCCAGAAAAGCTACGTGGAAGTCCGACGGCACAAGAAGTCCACGTGGGTGCACCACGTGGACGCAGTTTCATCTCTGGCCTTGTCGCAAGACGGCTCTCTGCTTTACTCTGCTTCGTGGGACAGGAGTTTCAAGGTATGGAGGACATCCGATTTCAAATGCTTAGACTCTATAGAGAAGGCACATGACGATGCTATTAACGCCGTCGTGGTGTCTAGAGACGGGTTTTGCTACACGGGCTCGGCCGATAAGACGATCAAAGTATGGATCAAGAAGGGCAATCACTCTCTGGTCGCTACTTTAAAGAAACATCTCTCGGCGGTGAACGCTTTGGCCGTTAGTGAGGATGGGAAGGTTCTTTACTCTGGAGCGTGTGATAGATCAATTCTTGTGTGGGAGAGGCTTAGCAACGGAGATGATGGTGATGATGAAGAGTTGCATATGACTGTGGTGGGAGCTTTAAGAGGGCACACGAAAGCGATTATGTGTTTAAAGGTTGCGTCTGATTTGGTGCTGAGTGGATCAGCAGATAAGAGCTTGAGGGTTTGGAGGAGAGGGTTGTTGGAGAAAGATGGTTATTCTTGTTTGGCGGTTTTGGAAGGACATACCAAGCCTGTTAAGTGTTTGGCTGTCTCGGTTTCTGATTCCGGTTCTGATTATTCTTGTATGGTTTATAGTGGGAGTCTTGATCTTTCTGTTAAGGTTTGGAGCTTAAGGGTCTCATCTGTTTAACATTCTTTGTCGTGACCGTTGACTAGTCTCTCTTCATTTGTCTATATGTTTTATGAATTTGTTAATATGATAATGGATAGTTCCTAAACCTAGCACACTATGTTACTATTGCATGGACATCTATCAAAATCATTTATCGCCTGCAAGAACTTGGGAGCAACTACGGTCAAGGAAAGAAGAAGCTTTTTGGAGTTGAATTATATGGTTCACTTCATAGGTACTTTGTTTTTTTCTTTCATTGTCTGATGTTCAATAAAGGATCGACTATTTACTAGCGATAGAATGAGACGCTGAAGATTTCACTAGGAATATATATGTTTTGTGTGGAAAAAAGGACGAGCACAAGACCATTTATTCTGTGTTTACCCTTACATCTACACAGTTTGGGATGGGGTTAATGGCAAGCTGCTTGATCTACACGGGACTGGAAGCTGAGCAACCCAACGGTCTCATTGATAAGACAATCCACAAATAGTTCTCTTTTTTCAGTTACAAAGCTCAATATAAATATGTAGGATTGTTAAGGTGATGGTTTGAATTCTCCAACTTGTGATGCTTATAATGAGGTTTAAGATACTGAAAAAGTTTTTGTTTCTACGATTCTTTACCCAGTTTCTATTAACTCATGTTCTTTTATACATACATGCTACATGTCTCAACTGATCAGTAAATTTAATAGGTCTCAAAAAAATATATGACATGATATTTTCGTTGTCGATCGTTGACTATCTAGTAAAAATGACCTACACTGCTCTACACGAAGTTTTTGATAATTAGGTTCAGTATTTCTTTGCTAATGTAGAGTTATAAAAACAACGAGCATGTGTATTATATTTATATAGAGAGTTAAGAACAAAAGATGATTACAGAAAAGTATGAGCTTTACATTATTTATACAACGTGTGTTGATCATCATGACCATGTGGTCTGGTAATTTTGTGATGTGTATGATTGTATGTGACATTTGACCAAAACATTGATGAATGGAGGATGGAACTTTTCATAACGAATCACATAGTTTTGTCTTCCACTAGGACTGGATTTAAAGAATACAATGGTATAAATGCAAATTGTATAACTATCACATGTGAAGTATGGGGAGAGAAAACTTATTATTATTCACTAGATTAAATATAATATCGTCTCACGCTTTATTTGAATATTATGTATCTTCTTTATCACCTACTCGGTACAATCTCATACCACTAGATTAAATATTGACACACGATGAGTAGTTTTGTGGGTTAGCTGTTGAAGACTTGGAGTAGTAGAAAGAACATTTGCGGTCGCTCTTGATCAAGTGCGCTTGGACATAGAACGTTCTGGGTCGTTTTGATTCAACTATTGGGCTTTAGCTTATTAGAGCCCATGAATAATACAAAAAAACCCATCAACAAGGAACAATCAGAAGCAGACCAGGAGTCCTGGTCCAGTTCCAATCATTTTCGTAGTAGGAATCCCGATATTTTGGCTGATAATTAAAATGTAATACATCCTGATCTCTTGAAGTGAAAGTAACATTTTGAAATTTGAAAATATCTCGTTGTCCGATGTTTCAGTCTAAAATAATCAAAGACGGTAAAGTATATCTTAGTCATTGCTTTAAAAAACTATCGTTACAAAACAATCATAAATTTTACCCATTATCCTCGATAAAGGGCCAACAGAAGATTTGGCAAAATCACTAGTTTACTAGAATATGAAACCCAACATGATAATGACCCTCTGATTGTGTTGAATTGTCCTCGTCGTTGTGGTTTCAAATTGTTCAATATTAAAATCAATATTTCATGTGGACCATTTTTGCTTATAAAAAATATTCCTGAAAAGTTGTACACTGATGCAAGCCAGCATCACAGTCTTTTTGTGAAGACAGGACAGAAAAAGAGGGGATAAAAAAACTAACAAGTTGATACAGGTATTAAAGATGGTCTTTCTTAATCCACCAGCTAATTAAATTGGAAAAGACTCTAACTAGAGTAGAATTAAATCGAAATATTATATAGTCATAGTCAACAACACTGTGTTACTAACCCCCCTCCTAATTAATAGCAAATCTTTTTATGTTTATTTAACCTTATATGTTTGGATTAACATATTTACAAATAAATATTTTAATATGTCACATCCATTTCTTAGAGATATCTTACCTATTGCTGAGTGTATTAACAAGAGACACCTATCAGTTTTAAGTTGTAACAAAACCAAAACAAAGAGAAACAAACATACATTTTTTTTTCGTGGGAAATGAATTAAAAAATAAAGAATGGTCTACATAACTCATATGAGTTGGATAAGNAGAGACACCTATCAGTTTTAAGTTGTAACAAAACCAAAACAAAGAGAAACAAACATACATTTCTTTTTTGTGGGAAATGAATTAAAAAAATACAGAATGGTCTACATAACTCATATGAGTTGGATAATCAATTGTTAACTAATCAAGTTTATTTTATTACAAAAAGAAAAAAACTAATCAAGTTTAGTTTATTTATTTATATCTATATTTAAAACCTACCGTCTCGCTTCGCGTGATCACTACGCGCCTCCCAAAAGATGCCAAAACAAGAAATAACCTGCGGCCCCTAACATCCAGCGTCGCACGCGCCGCAAACACGCGCCGCCAAACAGCGCAGTGTAGTGAAACTCCAGAGTTTTTTTTTTTTGTTTTTAATTTCATCTCTCTCTCTTTGCGAACCCCAAACTAACTTTTCTCTCTCTCTCCTCCTGTTTCTCCTTTGACAGTTCAGTCTTATCTCTCTACGATCCTGCTCAGGTAGAGAGAGAGGCAGTCGTATAGGTGGCGATTCTCTTCCGGCGTCATTCTAGGGTTCCGTCGCTTTGTTCCAGTTTGAGTTTTCTGGTGAAAGAATGCAGAGATGAAGGATAGTCTATAAGATTGATTATCTGGAGATTCTTTCGTTCGAAGTGAAGAAGATTCTTAAAGAATGGCAGCTAATAGATCCAAGGCGGAGAAGAAGGATGCGGAGAAGCAGCTACGGCGGGACCCATACGACGTTCTAGGAGTCTTGAAGAACTCTACGGATCAGGAAATTAAGAGCGCTTACCGGAAACTAGCTCTCAAGTATGTTCTTCTATTGATTTTGTATGTTACTCTGGTTTGAAGTTTTGAAATTTAGGGTTAGGTTTGAATTCGATTTATTTTAGTCTAAAAGATGAATCTTTAATTGAATTTACCCGAGCTAGTTAATGGCTATTTGTTCATCTTTGAATTGCTCATATAAGCCTTTTTTATCATTAGGGAAGAAGATGTTTGGTTTTGGTTTTGGTTTAGGCTAATTCTCTATCTCTTTGGAGATTACTGCATTCTCTGCTCAAACGTTTTAGTACTCGTTCTGTTTTAAGATTTGTTCACGAAATCGATGTTTGGTGTTTCAGGTACCATCCTGATAAGACTGCTAATGACCCGGTTGCAGCCGACATGTTTAAAGAGGTTACCTTTTCCTATAACATCTTGTCTGACACTGAGAAACGCCGTCAGTATGATACTGCTGGTTTTGAGGTGAGATTCGTTTGTATTGCACTATTGTACCATCTACTCTGACCTTTACGTTTGGCAGGACTTGTGGTTCTTGTCTTTCTGTGTAATCGAGCATAAGTTAATATAGCATCATTGTCTCTAGTAAATAATGTTTGTTCTCTGGGGAAGGGTCGTTCTTGATGTCTGATGCGCTTACTTCCAGTAGCTAGTACTTTACTGAGATGTTGCTAATTGCATATCCCTTCTCTTTCGCAGGCTGTTGAAGCAGACGGCCAAGAGCTGGAGCTGGATCTCTCAAGTTTGGGAGCTGTTAATACTGTGTTTGCAGCTTTATTTAGGTTGGTTTATTTTCAATGTGAACTTAAGTTCATCCTCTGTTGCCGTTTTATATACTGGACATAGATTTTGTTAAATGCAAGCTGAGAATGTGTTGTGGAATTTTTAACGAGATAGCAAACTTGGTGTGCCGATTAAAACATCTGTGTCTGCAACTATATTGGAGGAGGCTCTTAATGGTAGAGTTTCTGTTGATCCTCTTTTACTTGGACAAGCTGTAACCAAAAAGGTGAGCTATTGTAGCCAATACTTGGCTGTGATCTCACTTGTATGTGTGTAATGAGTGTCTTATCCCCATCTAAGTCTATGGTTCTTTTTACAGGTTGAAAAGCAATGTGCACACTTTTATGCTGTCACAGTAACAGAAGAGGAAGTGAGTTCTGGGTTGGTCTGCAGAGTGGAATCATCTAGCAAAAGCAAATTCAAGGTTTGCTCGCCGGAGTCTTTTCCCTTAAAACTGATATGGAAATGCCTAAGTATTTGACAACTAACTTGTTCATGTGCTTGTGCAGTTACTGTACTTTGATCAAGAGGCCAATAGCGGATTGAGCTTAGCCCTGCAGGTAATGTTCTTACTAATTGAAGTGAAATGGTTGTCTTTTACCAATGGGTTTTCAATATCATTGCAATCGAATGTGGTGTTACATGTAATAAGAACTAATTTAAATACTCTTTTCGCTTCTTCTTGTAATCCGAATCACTCATGGTACAGGAGGACAGCAGAAGAACTGGCAAGATAACATCTGCTGGCATGTACTTTCTTGGTTTCCCTGTCTACCGGTTGGATCACACCAACAATTCGGTAGGTTCACTTCACTATGTTCTACATAATGTTACTATGTTTCGCTGGATGAGTTTCCTCAGCTTTTTCCCCAAACGTGACTTGATTTTTATTGGTCTAGATGGCTCAAGCAAAAGATCCAGAAACTGCCTTCTTCAAAAAGCTTGATGGATTTCAGCAATGCGAACTTACTGAGCTAAAGGCTGGCACTCATGTTTTTGCTGTCTATGGTCAGTTTTCTAGGATTGTAATCTGATTACAAACTCATATCTGTTTGAGCACTTGATTAATCCAACTTGATGGTCAATGACATGTTCCTTTTTCAGGTGATAATTTTTTCAAAAGCGTGAACTACACAATCCAAGTTCTCTGTGCTGCCTCATATACTCAAGAAAAAGAAGACCTTAGGTCTGTAGAAGCTCAGATCCTCACTAAAAGAGCGGAGCTTGCAAAGTTTGAGACAGAGTACAGGGAAGTACTTGTGCAGTTCACCGATATGACCAGTAGATACGCTCAGGAAATGCAGTCGGTTAGTTATCTTTTATTCATTTGTAAAATTCGTATCACAAATGACATACAAAGAAGAGAATATATGTCATAGCTTGAGTAAACAAGACCAAATTCTTTATCTAAGTTTGGCTTCAAGAATAGTAAAATTGTTATTTTCATGTTACAGATTGATGAGCTTCTGAAGCAGAGAAATGAAATTCACTCAGCCTACACTACAGCTCCTCTGATAAAGCGGAGCTCGAGCAAGAGCAGACTGAGCAGACTGAGAAAGGGCTCGTTCAAAAAGGCAGCGGCTGAGGCGCCTGCACCAACCGAACAAGAAGAAGAGGAAGAAGAGGAGGAAGAGGAAGAAAGCAGCAGAGAGAGGAACAAGAAACCAAGTACCTGTGATGATAAGTCTGAGACACTTAAGAAGAAAAGCAAATGGTACAAATTACATTTGAAATTGGACAAGAAAAAACCTTGTTAGTCTTTTGTTATCATCCTCTTTTGCTTTCTTTTCTTAAATACAATTTTATATTTTTCTCCCTTTCCCTTAGGCATGTTGTTGTATCTGTAAATCATTTGATATTTTCTCCAACTTATTATTCGTATTAATCCAACTCTTTATTTTTCTTTGACAATCCCTTGTATATTATTTGACCATGGCATGTACCCGTAATGGTTTGTGCTGATAACATATATGAATTTCATATGTTATCTTAATTTTGTATCACAATATTAGAATTGATAAATCAAACATACAAAAAAACAATTGAAAACACTCATTGACACGAAAAAGTTTCAATAAATAGATTGTCCACCATACTGCGTGATTGATACAAGTTTCAACCAACTCAACAATCACTGACCATTGTGGTGATAAACTACTAAAAAATAAATATGACAGATTTTCATTTTTGTTACGTGTGCATGAGGTAACTCTTAGTTTTTTACCCCTTGTAGTCGTTGTACTGGTCGCACCGCCTTCTAACGTCCCCATTCAACTCCGTCTTCACCCTCTGCTCGCTAAACTTCTCCATCGCCTTAGCAAACGCGTCGAAGAACGCCGTTTCGTCCGCAGCGTAAATATCAACAAACGGACGCGTCCTGTTATCAAACGCAATCGCCTGGTCCGACTCTAGCAGCCCGTAACCATGCTGCAAGTTCTTGTAATACATGTTATCAAACTTCCCGGGGGTAAAAACGTCATTAAACGCAGACATCTCCGCGTCCTTGGTGTAGTTCGCGCACAACTTCCTCAGCTCCGCGGCATATTTCGCGTTCATCCCTTCGGGACAAAAGTCAGCGCTGTGCTCGGCGTTGCTGTTGAAGATGCGGCTCGCGAACTCTTTGCAGTGAGAGAAACCGATGGTGTGAGATCCGACGAGAGCCACCATCTCCTGAACGGTCAAGCCAGCAGACTCGAATATGGAGATGATATGATCCATCGTCATGTTGGGACGAGCTAGCTTTCCCTCGACGCGGTTCATATCGGAGTCGAGACTGTCTTTGCGGCCGTACTTGACGTTGATTCTCGGACCTCCGACCATTTTGACGAGGCTACGCGTTGCTCCTACGAGGATGTCGGAGCACGAGACGACGTTGGGGCATTTTAGCTCGAGGGCGGTTTTGATGCGTGTGATTAGGTCGAACGCGTCTCCCGGGAGGGAGTGGTTGATGTCGGCGTCGCGTTCTGAGGTTTTACCTGAAGTAGAAGCGACGAGGATCGAGGCGTCGCAGCCGTCTACCATGCAGTCGTGGAAAAAGAGACGGAGTGTTCCTGCGGCTGTGGTGGGGGCAGCGATCTGTTTGTCGGTGACGACTTGGACGAGGGTTTGGTCGAAGTCAGGGCATGTTTTGCTGTAGTAGTCAGGCGAGAGATCGGCTTGAAGGAGATATGGTAATGACAGGAGAATGAGCAAACAACGTAACCCACAAGACTTCATTGATGAAGAGGGAATAAATAAATAAATATTTTGAAAAGTTTTGTGAGTTTCCCTTGAATTCAAATTCTCTTGACGGGTGTTTTATTTTTCCTCTTCTTTGGTTTTGTTTCCTGTTTGTTGTGGTCGTTTGTGTTCTTTTTTTCTTTTTAGCTGTTTACTTGTGTCTATTTTGATTGTGAAACGAAGGTTTTTGTTTGGAAAATCAAAGGAAGAGAGAGTTTCAAGGAGAAACAGAAAACAAACTTTTAACCAAATAGTAAAACTCTTATTTTAGGTCTCCGTAATTATTTGGAATTAATATGGAGAATGTGGCTTCAAATTATGTTATTGCATATTATGATTCAACATTGAAACAAATCTAGAGAAATCTTTCTGATACTTGTTTTTAGAAAGCGGGTGGTTCCCGTGGAGGATTGTGTCAATCAATGTTGAAAATACAAATGAAGAATCACTATTCATTTGAACAAGATAGTCTGCCTACTTGATTAGATCATCTTGAAGTCCAGCTAACTTCTGTCTCCCCCAAATCTCAGGATTCCAATTATGCACTGCAAATTTTGTTTCTGCCACATACAAATAATTCATCATTCATTTTTAAAAAGGCATTTAAGTCAAACATGAGAAGTAAAACTAAAGGTGATACAAGCCCGCTCATAGCAGGCCATAGTATGAATATTTTTAGAATTCTAAAATTTTCAATTCTTTTGGATATCCATTCATGTTTAGATTTAGTTTGGGTAAAACTCATAACCCAAAATACCATAAAACAAGACACATATTTATGCTAGATTCGGTTGGGTTCAGATCCGTTTTTATTGGGTCAAATCGGTTTAGATTTTCCTATTATTTGTCAGACCCCTAAAACTAATTTATTTCACACTTATTTTCTATTTCGAAGGTCATTATCGAGTTTTCCATGAAATAGTTCGTCTACTATGTGGATGAAGAGTTTATTGAGTACTACTCCATTAATCATGTACCGTAGGTAATCTATGAGCTTTCTCAAATCATCTTTTCAATTCTTAAAACCTGTGTTGAAATTATATAATCTTCTGTTATTTTGTTGGAAAATGAAAATCGATTCCATGAATCGTTCGTCTATTATGTTTCCATTTAAAAACTTTCACATTTTCTATTGAACTTTTAGTGTACAAAACAAAGAAAAAATGCATCGAACTAGCAGTCGCAACATTAGTTAGGTGACACCAACGCAAAACGTGAACAATGCGTTCGGACATATATAACCCCAACTACTCAATTTCTCTTCCAACACATAACAGACGACTATTCTTTTTTTTTTCCTCCTTCCTCCTCTACTGCTGTCTTCTTCAACTGAAATCAAACGTTCTGCAATGGCTGAAACAACAACAAAAGAGACCAACAACTCCAAAGGCCACGTCGTGGTCTTACCATACCCAGTCCAAGGCCACCTAAACCCAATGGTCCAATTCGCCAAACGCCTCGTCTCCAAAGGCGTCAAAGTCACAATCGCCACCACCACCTACACCGCCTCCTCCATCTCCACCCCCTCCCTCTCCGTCGAACCTATCTCCGACGGCCACGACTTCATCCCCATCGGCCTCCCCGGCGTCAGCATCGACGCCTACTCCGACTCCTTCAAGCTCAACGGCTCCCAAACCTTGACACGTGTCATCCAAAACTTCAAATCCATAGACTCACCCGTCGATTCCTTAGTCTACGACTCATTCCTCCCCTGGGGACTCGAAGTCGCGAGATCCAACTCAATCTCCGCCGCTGCTTTCTTCACCAACAACCTCACCGTCTGCTCCGTGCTTCGCAAATTCGCCTCCGGTGAGTTTAATCTCCCCGCTGATCCAGCTTCCGCGCCGTATCTCGTCCGCGGCTTGCCGGCTCTGAGCTACGACGAGCTTCCTTCCTTCGTCGGACGTCACTCGTCGAGCCACGCGGAGCACGGGAGAGTTCTTCTGAATCAGTTCCGTAATCACGAAGATGCTGATTGGCTGTTCGTCAACGGCTTCGAAGGGTTAGAGACACAAGTAAGATGAGTTAGTTATTTAATTTTAAGTTATAATCTATTTTCTCAGTTTATTATACATTAATTTAATTTAGATTAATTATTATTAACGTTAGTTGATGTTTTGGGTTGTGTTTTTTTTTTTTAAGGGTTGTGAGGTTGGAGAATCCGAGGCGATGAAGGCGACGTTGATCGGACCTATGATTCCATCTGCTTATCTAGACGGTCGAATCAAAGACGATAAAGGCTACGGCTCGAGCCTTNGCCTGATGAAGCCGCTCTCGGAGGAGTGTATGGAGTGGCTAGAGACTAAGCCGAGTCAGTCTGTGGTTTTTGTATCGTTCGGTTCGTTTGGTATCCTCTTTGAGAAGCAGCTCGCTGAGGTGGCGATGGCTTTAGAGGAGTCCAACTTTAACTTCTTGTGGGTGATTAAAGAAGCTCATATAGCGAAGTTACCGGAAGGGTTTGTGGAGGCGACCAAGGACAGAGCGTTATTGGTTTCTTGGTGTAACCAGCTTGAGGTTTTGGCTCATGGATCGATAGGTTGTTTTTTGACTCACTGTGGTTGGAACTCGACTTTGGAAGGGTTGAGTTTGGGGGTTCCGATGGTTGGTGTGCCTCAGTGGAGTGATCAGATGAATGATGCTAAGTTTGTGGAGGAGGTTTGGAGAGTTGGGTATAGAGCGAAGGAGGAAGCTGGGGAGGGAGTTGTGAAGAGTGATGAGGTGGTGAGGTGTTTGAGAGGAGTGATGGAAGGAGAGAGTAGTGTGGAGATTAGAGAGAGTGCGAAGAAGTGGAAAGATTTGGCTGTGAAGGCGATGAGTGAAGGAGGAAGCTCTGATCGGAGCATTGACGAGTTTGTGGAGAGTTTAGGAAAGAAACATTGAGAGGTAATTGAGATTGGAGTTTGTAAATCTTGTGTGCTTGTTGTTGTTTTAAGAGCACTGTACGGAGATGATTCTGATTCAGTAATATGAATAAACCAATTGTGATATGCTTTTCCTAGTTCTATTACATACGTATGTGAAAGAATCTTCTTGTTCAAGTGCTTAGACATGTGTATAGAGGTTCTGCGGCAAATGGAACTCCTGTCTGAAAGAACATATAACCATGACTCAACAGGATCCATCAGATTTTTATAGCATCCTTTACCAAAGGGGAACATATATGTTATCGTAATGATACATAAGGCCCAATTTGACCTGCAGCCCACAAGGCCTTTTGATAAAGGAGCTTTATTCATCCCACATCGGAAAGCAGAGAGGCATTGCGCTGGAGATTTTAGTATAAATACACTTCACACTCCTCTTGTTAAAACCACGCAGCCATGTGGTGAGC
>OVBX01001047.1:0-11573 GCA_900406325.1 Erucastrum elatum | reverse complement strand
GCTCAGCGGTTTTAGACTGAAGGCAACAGAACTTTATCTTTCTATACTTATCCGCTTTGATGATCCACTTCACACCTACATCGAACAATCAATCACTACTCTCAGCTACTAACACAAGCTACCAAATCGATAGAGTAAAAACAGCCAAAGAACTCAAGATCCTCTACAATCTCAACTACTCATTCCAATTCCCAAGGCTGGAATATCTAATTGAATCGCTTAATCAATTGACAGAACCGATCGATAAACCTGTAACCGATCTCGCGAAACGGCGTCGTTTTGAGCTTAACAGAGAGAAAAGAACATTGTACCTCCGTGGCAAAGAGGACAGACTCCGTCGTACACGACGACACGTGGCTGAAGGTGAGCTTGCATCATCATCGGCATCGAGGCCGGCGATTCCGTCGGGTCCGAGTACGCGACGGCCTCATCGGCTTCGATTTCCGCCGCACCGGCCGTCGTACGAGAAACGGCTCCGGGAGCCAACCTCGGCGGAGACGGAGAAGAGGAGTAAACCGGCCGACGGTGGAGAGAACCTCCGAGGATAGCCCTGGGTGGTTTCAAAATCCTAAGCGCCTTCGTCAACATTCTAGAAATCCTTTTTCGACATTTCCTTTGAGGAGGAAAAAACAGTTAGAGGCTTTCAATGGAGGAACTGTGCTTTGCTTGAGCTCCAAGTTGGGTGAAAGGTTCGAAGCAAATTAAAATGGGCTCACTATAACGTATTATTATTGGGCCAATCTCAGCCCACTAAATTAAATAAGAATAGAACTGTAAAAGGTACAAAAAGAATCTCAGTATGAACTTTGCAAAGTCGGATAATTTTATTTTGTAGCTGTTTCTGGAGATTCTACATTGTTTTGTGTTCACTTTCTGCAAAAAAAAAATATCTATGGCACATCCTCGCTCTTCACCACATTCTTAGTGGTTTCGCTTGTCTGCAAAGAAAACGAATACATGTTGTCATGTTGAAAGAAAACTTTTTGTTCAGTCAGATTTTGATGGGGAGTGCTTAAGGACAAACCAAACTCTATCTTCGTTCACTGATAATAAAGTATAAAGCCTTCACGCCACTTCGACTTGTCCTTCTGTATACAGGGCAGCATAGATATTGGTTAGTTTTCTGTGTCATTTTGATCTGATTATTATCAAATGCAGAGAAAAAAAGGAGACTAGGATGTCTGACCGGGAAGACGGACAGCCAAGTTTGCTTGTTCGTCCGCAGAAGAGTTAAGATTCTGTAAAAGAACAATGACAGGATTTTGCATTAGAAAAACGTCATGTAGTGATATTGATCTCAAGCATAAGACCATTTTTTCTTGAAACACAGCATAAGACCGTTATATCATCTATTTATAGAGAGAGAGAGATGCACATAGAAACATACCCTTAGTACATGACTGATCTCGAACGACACACATTCGTTGGTTAGTTGTTTTGCTTCCTCGTGCAGCTTCGAGAGTACCTCGTTGTTTACCTTCCATTTACCTTTAATCTGTTCTTATTATAAAGCATTGAGTGAGTTAGAAGAGATAAAGCGTACTGAATCATTCATTAAACTACTTAACTGCAAAAAAAGATAGATAAATGATTTCCATTGACGAACCTGCATACATATAAGCTTGGAATCACCTTTGACTTTAATTTTCCTGTAACCTCTCTCTATTGCATGCCTCAATCCTAGGATTAGTCCATGATACTCCGCTGCATTGTTTGTGGCAATTCCCAAACCTTGACGCACTCTACAAATCTGTTTGTTTTTACAGAAAAAAATTGAAATTTTCAGATACAGAACTTGATTCTCTAATAAAACCGTGATTCAAAAGTATTCATACCAAGCTTCCATCCTCAGTTTTGAGTACAGCTGCTGCACCAGAGAGACCTGGATTCCCCTTTGATGCACCATCAAACTCAATAAAGCAAGTTTCCTACAAAAAGAGGGGAAAGAGAACTTGAGCCAGAAACATTCTTGCATTCTGATCTGAATATTGATAAAATACAAACATAACCACAACTCACATCTGAAGTAACAGCCGATGGTTTCAGCTGATCAAAAACCGATGACGTGGAAGCAGAAGGAATATCCTGAGAAACATGAATACTAAAAGAATGAGCTTATGTTGTTTTGTCTCAAAATATCATTAAACTCCACCTATTTCTTCAAACTATAATATAAGAATCAAAAGCCCTGTCCTTACATGTTCCATATCTTTTGACTTCATCTCTGAGGTATCCTCTTCTTCAGATACTTTCACTTTAGAAGAAGATGGCTCCTAAAGAGATGCACAGTTATATTAACACAAGACGAATCACCATAGTTGATGTATTCTACACACTGTTAAGGCACAAAATTATGATATATACCTGGAAAAGACAAGGAGTGAGAGCGCCAAACATATCCTCTCTCAAGTCAGAAGCTCCAAAACAGTAGAGAGGGTTCTTCATCCCAACAGAGGAAAGATATTCCTCTGCGTCTTTAGGCAGCGAGTATCCCTTATAAACACTAACCGGAGGATCAAACACCTGCCCATTAACCAAAAAAAAAACACAACAGTTACTTCAGTTTAATAAAACATAACAAAAACAGATTAAAAGGCTTAAAACTGTATTCACCGAGGATCCAACTTGAGTCTGGCAATCATTCAAATCCTTGTAGATCCCAATAACGTCACCCTTCCGGACAACAAAGAATGCGTCTTTCTCTTTGTCAGCAACAGGAACAGCGATTTTCGATCTACCGGTCTTTGATCTGGAGGAATAGCAATGGGCCCTGGAGAGTCCTAGTGGACTGAGGACACTTGCAGGGTTTAAACAGGGCTTTGAAGGCATGTAAAAGCATTGGTTCCATGGGATCTTGGAAGTGACATAACTGGATCTCTTGAGAAGCCCCAAGGAGATGTAAGAACGCGCATGATGGGAGAGGCAGTTCATTACCGTTTCTGTAGTTATCCTCCCCACACTGAGATTTATGAGATAAAAGCAGACAACTTTAGTTAACGAAACTAATTTCGATTATGTCGAATTAATATCTTACCAAGCGAAAAAGAGGGACGTGAATCTCACGATTAATTGTTCCCCACGGGTGGGGGAAGAAAGAAAGAAAGAGAGGAGACGAGAGGAGAGTACGGTGGGTTTAAGCCGGGTTTTGGTCTGCGTCAAGTGGTGGTCTTAAGTTAGGGTGGTCGTTTAGGTACCGCTAAGATAACTCACTAAAACCGGTTCTTAATTTGGTTCGGGTTTGCGTTTGCGTTAAGCATTTGCCGGTTTACCTGGAATTGTGAGACAAGTTTTGTCACTTCCGGAATGAGGACGTCAGGTTTCGTGGTGTAGTTGGTTATCACGTCAGTCTAACACACTGAAGGTCTCCGGTTCGAACCCGGGCGAAGCCATAATCTTTTTTTTATTTGGATCTATTCGCTCAGTAACTCGGTTTATGATGTTCAAAAAGAAAACTCGGTTTATCTGGAATTTTTTTGGGGGAGTTATGTTGACGAAAATCTATTGGAGTTGATCAAAAACACAAGAAAAAGAGTTTTTATTTTAGGACTGCAGGTGTTAAATTTGTCGATAACATGCTAGTGTTAACCTGCTTTGGTTTTGATTTCTTAATTTTAATTGTTTTGCTGTTGTGTTTTTCTTTTGGGTGAAATTATTACCGTGCGTTTGTGTATTGCCATTGTCAATACCAACAACATCAACAAAAACCAGTAAGATTGCAAAAAAACACGAAAATGTGATAAATACGGATAAAACAAGGTGAAATTAGTCTGCCTGAGTTTCAAATCCCTGGAACTCGAGAAATCTCTAATAATCTGATAAAGACAACAACATGCGAGAAAAGCCCACTTCTCCCTTCCCGATCAGATCTAAACGCTTTCTTGGGTTTGTAGCTGCGACATACCCTTTTTGGCGACTTCACTGACCGACTCCTTTCACTTAGCCTCATGTGCCAACAAGTTGCAACCTTCGTCTCACCAGTTCAAGCTGTGATGAGAGGGAAACTTTGGCATTAAATATCACACACAAGAAAACTTGATCAACATAACACAATAAAATGCAAGAGAAGCTTACCACTTTCTTGACTCGGTTGTTGGCAGCATCAGTTCCTCCAAAGACACAATCGGAAAGATACGGGCTACGAACACGTACTTCTTTCATCACCAATATGTCTGAGTTTTCCCACTGCACAGGAAGCCTGTAAGATAAAAAAGATAGCAAGTGTTCCGAATAATTAGAAACTAAGAACATTCCAAGATGTATGAAGTCTAAAACCATGCATCCCCACTGCATATTAATTGTATCACAGAGAAACTAATAACAATACTTGACAGTAATTTACAAACCATGCTGAATTTGGAAAATAGCGCAACAAAAAGTAAGCAAATGATATTAAAACAGTACAGATCAAGGGAGAAAAAAAAAAGACAAACTTTGAATACATTTTGTTCCAAAGCGAACTAAAAGTAAGACAACACTAATATCATGTCCAAAATCTAACAATCTATGTAGGCAATAACACAACAGAAGCTCAAGCAGATTTCTTTAAAAACAACCACTTGATAACAAGGAACAAGGAAACATCTATCTGATTAGTCCCATCTCTATCCAAAGCTCTCAGCACTAAACAAACACAACCTAATTCGTAAAAAAAGAAGCAAACATGGTAAATTGGTAATCTTCTTCACACGAGAAGAGAGAGAGAGACAAACGGTTAAACCATAACGAAATATTAGACAGTAACTAGCTAAATTATCCACAAACCTTCCCAATTCGAAAAAACGAAAAAAAGGAAAGATCTTTACGTCTTAGACAACGCGTCGAAGATGCTCTGCGCCTCAGCGGTAACACCAACACCCATCCTCTCAGCTTCTGCTTCCGCTTGCCTGCCTCAAATACACTTTCAAAGTAAAGCTAATTGCCAAAGAAAAAAAAAAGCAGAAGACTTTGCATTAAAAAAAAAACAATCATTTCACCTGATAGCAAGCGCCTCTTTAGCTCGAAGCCCATCGAGATTAACACAACAGCTGTCGGTAAGAAGCGGATCTTCGGTTTTACCCAGATACGACAGCCCCGTTATGAAACTAGCGTTCACCATCCTAGTGTTCTTCGAATGCCCACTTCTAGGTTTCGAACCCTCTTGTGAAACGAACCAAAACCCAAATCACAGTCAAGGATGATGATTCACCAAAAAAAAATCATAATCTTTACAAAAAAAAAAAAACTATTTTTGAGTAAATAAAAAAAAAAAAAAAAGGATATCGAAAACGACGAAGTTGGGGATTGGATCGTAAGCCATGACGATCCCTCGGAACTCATCTCCGGTGATCACTTTCACCGAATAAATATTCCCCACGGAGAATTTCTCTCCTTCTCCTCCTCCGATGATGTTGTCGTTGGCCACCGTTGCTCCTCCTCCTCCTGCTGGATCCATGGCGGCCGCCTTTCCCTCCCGGCTTCTCAATCGCGTCGATGTACAGAAAACATCTAAATGATATACATATGTAACATTTCGCGATATGGGCCTGAAGCCCGTATACTTTACTGGGCTTTTAGCGGGCATTTCAAAACGCTGCGTTTTGTACTATCATCTCTACCGAATCTGTCAGTTATTTTATTTTATACATTTGTAACATTTTACGATATGGGCCTTAAGCCCGTATACTTTACTGGGCTTTTAGCGGGTTTATCGAAACGCTGCGTTTTGTACTATCATCTCTACCGAATCTGTCAGTTATTTTATTTTATCCATTTGAGAGTTAGACGGAGCATCATCTCGTGTATCAATGGCGGCCGTAAGCATCGCACTCGCTTTCTCTTTCGATTCTCTCAAGCAAAACCAATCCAAGAAGTTCAGCCTCTCGTCTAGATACCCTTCGCTATACTCTTCTAGNAAAAACATCTAAAAGATATACATATGTAACATTTCACGATATGGGCCTTAAGCCCGTATTACTTTACTGGGCTTTTAGCGGGTTTATCAAAACGCTGCGTTTTTGTACTATCATCTCTACCAAATCTGTCAGTTATTTTATCCATTTCAGAGAGAGAGAGGAAGCATCTTCGCGTGTATCAATGGCGGCCGTTAGCATCGCACTCGCTTTCTCTTTCGATTATCTGAAGCAAAACCAATCCAAGAAGTTCAGCCTCTCGTCTAGATACCCTTCGCTATACTCTTCTAGATCTCGCCACCGCTCCAATCTCAGATTCGCTTCACTCCCTTCTTCTCCGCACTCTCCTTCAATCTCAACCGCCACAGAAACAGGAGAAGAAGAATCCACCGGGAGATACGACTTTCTCGAGGAAACCTTCCGCACGGGGAGGTTCTTAAGCAACGCGGAGCTAGAGAAGCTCAAATCCCTAGAAGGATTCGCGTATTTCCAGGAGCTGGAGTCTGGAACCATGTGGGTTCGCGTTATGAGACGAGACGAGATGGACTCGACGGTGAGTCTCCTCGCCGAGTCGTTCGGAGAGTCGATGATGTTGCCTTCTGGGTATCAGTCTGTGTTACGGTTCTTGGTGAAGCAGTATCTGATCGAGAGGAGAGAAGTGTTGCCTCACGCAGTGACGTTAGTTGGATTCTTCAGGAGGAAAGCGAGTGATGGAGAGGAGGAGGAGGTTGTTGAGATGGCGGGAACTGTGGAGGTTTGTCTTGACAAACGAGGGGCTAATGCTTCTCCTCCTTCTCCTACTCCTCCGAAGGAATCGCCTTATGTGTGTAACATGACTGTGAAAGAGGATCTTAGAAGGTACTTCTTCGGTTTTGATTTCTAGAGGAAAATTTTCGTTTCAAAATAAATGTAGTTTTATGATTTCAATGCAAAATTTATCAACTTTTTATTCGTGTTTATTTTTCTATTGGTTGAAACGTGGTTAGATGTATTAGTAAAATGTTTTAAATGTTTTATTAATTTGTGTATGAAATATAAAATGACAAGTAATATGAAACAGACGGAATATTTATTTATTTAGTGTTGTTGTTGTTGTTGTTGTTAATTAATGTTGTTTTATGATAAAAGTTTGTGACTTTTTTTTGAGTGGGGTGATTGATTGGTGGTTTAGGAGAGGGATTGGGTGGCATTTGTTGAAGGCGAGTGAAGAGCTGATAACTCAGCTTAGTCCTTCGAAAGATGTCTACTTGCATTGCAGGATGGTCGATGAGGCTCCTTTCAGTATGTACAAGAAGGCTGGGTACGAGGTTGTGAAGACGGATACTGTTTTGGTCCTTTTGATGTTGCAGCGGCGTAAGCATTTGATGCGCAAGAAGCTCCCACCGTCCACCACCACAAGTCCTTCAGATATGGTGGTGGAGTCTGATAATGAGCTGACCTCCTCTGCCACTGTGTGAACACGGGTACAGTTTGTCAACGTACCAATCAGCTTTTAGTGTTTGTCTAGCTTGTCTGAGACCAAAAAACCTTAGAACTGGTTGTGATTGGCTGCATCATGCAGGGACTACGTGTGACTTGACCAAGAGCATGAGTTGTTAACACCTTCCATCCACTGTTGATGTTCCAGTTTCTTGCTTCAAAGTACTGTTTATATGATCGTAGTAGAGGTATGTCACTCATATTCTTGTCAGACGTGGCTTGACCTGTTGTTTTCTTCTTCCTGTATTGAGTGATTGTCTTTCTTGTTTACATATTTGTGCTGTCTAAAGTTTAAGCATAAGGCGAAAAGAGGAAACATAAATGGATACACCACTGACTGTATATGTATATATATATAATAAACATTCATTTCTCTGCAAGCAAAACACTCGTTGACAAATAAAACACAGTAGACACCCCGATTTACATGGTGAATTTATAGTATATACATCTAAATAAAGTTTCGCATGATATAAATTTTAGCAGCTGGAAGTTGAATTATTTATTAATTAGGACTGTTTTCTTTTATCTTTTATCAGCAACCTCTCTTTTTTTTTGGAAAAAATGACGTAATCCATATCGCTGCTTTGAAAGAATCTTGGTGTCTAGAGCCTTCTGAATGTAGGTATAGTCCCACCCAAACCACCTTTCGAGTTTGTGTAGATAATTAGTTGCAGCTCCTTAACACAGTCAGTCACAGAAGGCCTCTCGCTGCTCTCTATACGGATGCAACGTGATGCCAAATCAGCAAACATGGCTATAGCTTCCATGCTGTATGAGTTCCGAGACAGCTCTGGATCTATAACCTTGCGCAGTTTCTTTCTATCATTTAGTATACTCCTGACCTGAAACGTAGAGTAGATTCAGCAGTTTATTCTGTATGTTAATTCTTAGAAGCTAGGAGAGGTCACTTTACCTGTAGCACCAGGTTCTGTTCGTTTGGTCCCTGAGTTAAGTCAACTGCTCTGCGTCCGGTTAGTAGTTCTAGCAGCACAACTCCAAATGCATAAATGTCGCTTTGTAGTGTAAGTTTACCTGTCTGCCACATCACAAATGGAATAATTATTATGCTAAAACTGTCTTTCCTTGCTTATGAGTTTTGATATTTGAGTTCATGTCATTATGTAACGTCTAGTTTACCCCTTTGCCGTATCAACGTTCTTTACAGGAAGAGAATCATGTGAAAACATGAGTAAGAATCATTACCGATGTGTATTCTGGGTCGAAGTAGCCGAATGTTCCTAGAACTCTTGCTGTCACACAAGTGTCCTTTCCTTCTGGCATCAACTTTGCTAGTCCAAAGTCTGATATCTGCAAGGATTTCACTCCACGTCTTAGTTTTAGACTTTTAGTGAATGTTTCGAACTTTTTCTGCATAAACCATAGTGTGTTGTATAGAGCACCTTTGCGTTATAGTAGGTGTCTAGTAGAACGTTGGTCGATTTGAAATCTCTGTGAACAATAGGAATGCCAACACCAGAACTTGAATGGAGATAAGCGAGTCCTTTCGCTGCTCCAAGTGCAATTCTTAGCCTTATTGGCCAGCTTATCTTTGCTTCTTTTATTCCTGTGATAGAAATACACCGTTTAGTTTCTTGGCCATTTTGCTTTTTGATGGACACTATGATATCGTTTTTGACACTTACCATTCAAATGATCTTGCAGGTTTCCGTTTTGCATATATTCATATACTAGGAACCGGTTTTTTCCATCTGCACAGTAGCCAATCAAAGACACCAGATTTGGATGGTCGAGTCTGCTCAGTATATCCACCTCCACACGAAACTCTCTTTCTCCGTCAGCCTTTTTGAACGGAGGTAAATCCATCTTCTTGATCGCAACAACCTTCAGAATAGCAACGGATCAAAGATAAGACGTATGTTGTTTTTCATCTTTGACAAACATGTACTTCTTAGTAAACATTTCTAACACTATAAAGCCTGTTGTAAATCACATCAAATGAAGCGATTGTATAGAGTTCATACCTCTCCTGTTTTTAGTGTGCCCTTGTAAACTCGGCCAAATCCTCCTTTACCGAGGAGATTGTCATCACTGAAGGAATTTGTGGCCTCCTCCATTTCCTTGAGGGTATAAACACATGACCCGTATCTTCGTTTTCTTGGCTGAGACGTCTGATCTTCGATTTGCCAGCACTCTGCTGTTCTGTAGACCCCTGAGAAGTAAAGTTTAGGTTCACACAGATAGATTCAGTATCACTCAAACCTCCTTTTATCCCAGTATTAGTAATGTTGAAGATAACATACTTCTACGCCATCTGGAGAAGATGATGGAGAAAAGGAACGTACATGGATCCGTATCATAGGATTTGCTTCTCCTTCTCTTGTTCCAAGCCGAAACAAGAGGAAAATGCATAGCTTCTTCTTGTGTCTTTACGCCTAGTAGGTGCAGCAAGAGACCATTCCACAGCCAAGCTTCTGATGAATTATATCCTTCCGAGTTAGTTGCTTCCAAAGAAACAGAGAAGATTGGTGTAATGTGAAAAAGGGAGAGATATAGAGGAGTGTATCAAGTCTTTCTCTTGGTCTTAAAAGCCTTTCAAGCTACTAAATTGATCTTTGAGGGGTTAGATTTGTGAAATACTCAACAGCAGTATTTCAACTACCGACGTTATAGAGAGAGAGAGGAGAAAGAAAGAGACGGTAGAGCTGAAGAATACGTAAGATTACATTTACTTGAAGCAAAAGTAAATAATAGCATCTTGAGAAAGACTTGACCTGTTTCTTTTAACACTTGGTTTTGGTTCTCTTGTCTGAATCTATCTACTTATACACGTATGTGTGTATAAATAATAAGTACGTATCTGTTTCTAGATAGAGATGGAGGGAGAGAGATGAGAAGCTGCTTTCAAGAGTGTTTCCTTACCCTTTTCGTTTCAATTGTTTTCTTTATTACTACTAAATTTTAATACTAGTGTTGCTTTCATTTGTTCGTTGAGTGATAGAGAGAGAGACATATATGTTTATAGGAGAAGAAGAAGAAGACCTCTAATTTTCGTAAAAGCAAACTTAGTTTCATAATTAGCTTGTCAAATCCTAGGTTACGGTAAATTTAACGTATCTAATATATTCAACATTTGGTTCGGGTGAACCGTTGCTTCAAACAGAAAATGATGAGTCGTCTTTATAACCTTGTTTGTCGTTTCTATCTTAAGACTGCAGAGTGATTGCAGTTTTATATCAACTGGGAGACAACATGCCGTTTTCTTCGCAGATATTAGGCCCTCACAATGGGCAGTTATGGGTCCATATAACTAAAATGAAGGTAACCTTTCTTGAAATGGTTTATTACATACTAGACATAAGCCCGTTGCGTTGCAACGGATTTTGTTTGATGTTTTAATTTAATAATTAATTGTTTTATTAAATAAATTGTTAAAATTTTATTATGTTAGGATTTGTTCTAAAAGGAAAACATTCCATTTTATAAATCTCTTCTTTATTTACAGTTTAAATATATAAATATGTACTATTAAATATTCTTTTACTTTTTTTTGTTTAGGATGTAGAAAAAGTAAATTGATGTTATATAAACTTTTACAATTTATATTCTCTTTAGAATTTTTTTTAAAAAAATTGCTATCAAATAATTATCTTCTCTTTATATTTTACAATTCTCTCTGATCAGGATTTTTTTTTTTAAAAAATCTTATTTGGTTAATGAAAAAGAAAAATATTTTATGAATCCCTTTTATTTTGGATTTTAGGAAAAAAAATTATTTTCACATAATGACATATTTTAATTGCTTTAACTGATATATGTCACAATCATATCGGGTGAAATATGTTTTTCATTTTGGTTTATAATTTTTTAACATAAAACTATTAAAAGTAAAGTTATTTAATTATACAAAAAATAAGATTACTTTTACAATTTTATTTTATTTAAAATTTTAGAATAGGAAAACTAATTATTTTATAATTGGGTTTCTTTGATATTTTTATACAACTAACTTATTTTCATAATTTTTTATTAATTATATATATATCATATACATTATTTGAGAAGTAATTTTTTCACATATTCAAATACAATAAGATGTAATAAAGATAAGAGAAAAAATTAAGTTGTATCAAATAATTAAAAAAATACTCGGTTAGCTCAAACCTAAATATATATGTGAACTTTTTGTAGCTATTTTTTGTCATAAATGTTTAACATACAGATATCTATTAGAAAAGGAAAATT
>OVBX01001046.1:0-29749 GCA_900406325.1 Erucastrum elatum | reverse complement strand
TCTGTTTGTGATGTCAGCCTCCTTGTTGAAGTGGCCTCCAGAGATTGCGACCAGCTTCCTGGCTTTGGCTTCGCGCTGAGCTCCAGCTGAGGTCGCTGATATATATTGGACTTACTCTTGGCCCAGAACTTATTCAGGTTCCGCCGTTAGCTAGTGGGCCGTATTTGGGCCCAACAGGTTTAACACTGTAAAGCCAATTGTCGTTGGAATAGAATACATCACGTTTTGCAAAGGATAATCAAAATGCATACCTAGAGAGTGTGGACAGCAACAGTATTAGGCACTCGTCAAATGGATGGGCTATGAATGGGTACGTTGATATTGGTTTCCTTTATGTTGTCACTTGGCTTAATAATCAAGAATTTGATTCTATTATTTGTAGTCTACTCTCTACAAGTTGGCTTTACAAATCGAACAATATAATTCCAAAGCCTCAGTGAATGGTTTGTATATAGTTTTTCTTTTTTGAGTTTGGTTTCTTCTGCAGTTTGGCCGACTTAAAATTTCACCCCACTGATATGTTCTTAAGTCGGTCAAAAATAGTGATTGCGCATGGTGCGGTGCATGACAATAACACAAACAGAGTTGTGAGTACAAGCAAATTAAGCATGGGCTTGGGGTCTTTAAGTCAGATACCAATCATACCAATACTGATTGTCACTACGTACTGTTCACTACCATGTGATGTTTTCTGCTTGTTTTACAGGAAATTTGCTTTTAGTGGTGTGTTATATCTACCACAAACGCAGAGGATTAAACTACTAAACCTTAAACTTATTATTCAAAAAGGGGTATGTAGCTCAAATGGTAGAGAGCTCGCTTAGCATGTGAGAGGGTTTGATTCCCCGCATCCCCAACTTCCTTATTACATTTTTACCAAAAAATAGTAGTTGAATACTCCGAGCATAAGCAAAGGTGTTGTGGGCTTGCATAACTTTCTCAAATAAGCAGATAAAGTTCTCGACAAAGATCATATGGACCTGAAGCATACACAAAGCAACACGTTAACATCTCTCAAATACTAACAGCATGATATTGTGTGAACAAAGATAATTAAAATTAAGTGGACACCGGGCTATTTCGCACTTTCGGTCTGTTGATGTTAAAGATAAGACTAGTCGTGTGGTTGCTGCTACTTATCATCAGTTATTTTCTTCCTTTAAGCATGTTATTATATTCACGAATTTAGGCGTTAATTAGTGGTGAAATGTGTCACTAGAACGTCCTAGAAGCAACGCAATTATGTAAGATAAGTCATACTGATGACAATTAACAAAAATAACCATCTTACAAGTTACAAGGTAGTATAAACATCCACAGAATATTGAGCTAATTAATGAAAGTCGTCTCTCGACGATCTGGTTGTCATATGTAATCCAGTTAACTAAGATATTCTACACTTTTGATCAAAAAAAAAAAAAAAAGATATTCTACACTTCAATGAATCCATAGTAGTCCCATTCGGTATTGCTACTGGTGAAATGTAGATTAGAAAACAAACAAAAGTTGTTCATTTAACGAAAAGGAGAAAGCAGGCTCCGTGTATTATCAGTTTCATAATATAAACACCCCAGCTTTTATATCCACTGTCACAGTTTCCAAAGACCTTTGTTAGTTATTTGATTAGTTGGTTACATATTTGATTCCTTATTTAATGCAAAAGCTTTACTAACAAAGTAATTAAAGTCTTTTGCAAAAAGAACAAAGTAATTAAAGTAAAGATGCATCGTCTAAGAGCATCATCAACGGTTGGACAAAATTAATGTCCTTAGAGTATTTTAATGTATTTTTTGGTGAGGGACAAAAACTAAGAGCAACAGCATCGCTGCTCTTTTCACGTTTCTTAAAGGGGGGGACCACAAGTTTTGCAAAAAAGGAGCCACATTTGTTAATTAGTAAACGTTAGTGGTTCGTTTTTAGTACTGTTTGCAGGCTCCACTAATATGTGGTGGCACGCGAATAGCTCATCTAATATTTTTTTTTTTAAAAATCAGAAAAAACGAAAAAAAGAAAAAAGAAAAAAAAAACTAAAAACTAAAAAACGTTTGCAGCGATGCTGTTGCTCTAAGGACATTCTCATAAAATTTGATTATTGGTTGGACTTTGTAAAGTCCTTAGAAAATTAATTAATTATTTTATTAAAAATAAATCTTATTAATATATAGGAAAACATGAGAAATTACAAAGTTGAAAAAAAAATAACCAAGAAGATTAAAAAGAAAACAAACATTTTATTGATTTCAAATAAACTAAAACATTGTTTCATTTCGGTAGATGTCCAAACTTAGCCCATATATGTTCAATCAAATCTTCTTTTAATTGATAATGGGCTGGACTATCTCGAACCTCTTTTCGACGACCCAGTGTAGTACGGATGTTTGTAGTCCGTATGACTACAAAAGTGGGATCCACATCTTCCGATTGTAGAAATTCTTAAGAATGAAGGTAGGAACCTCGTTCATCTTCGACAATCATATTATGAAGTATGATACATGCTTTCATAATATTTCCTATTTTTTTTTATCCCATATTTTACATGGATTTCTAACAATCGCAAATCTAGATTGGAGGACTCCGAAGGCACGCTCAACATCCTTTCGCACGGCTTCTTGCTTTGTAGCAAATAAAGAATGTTTATCACCTTGTGGGAGTCGGATAGATTGAATAAAAGTAGCCCATTTCGGATAAATACCATCGGCGAGAAAGTAAGCCAAATTGTATTCCCTTCCGTTGACATGGAATTTGACTTCCAGAGCTTTTCCGTTAATTATTTCATCAAAAACAGGTGATCGATCAAGAATATTAAGATCGTTCATAGTACCTGGAGCTCCAAAAAATGCGTGCCATATCCAGAGGTCCTGAGAAGCTACCGCCTCCAACACAATTGTTGGTTTATCGTGTCCTCGTGAATACATGCCTTGCCAAGCGGCCGGACAATTCTTCCATTCCCAATACATACAGTCGATTCTGCCAATCATACCTGGAAATCCACGTTGTTCTCCAACATATAGTAATTTTTCCAGATCCTCGGGCGTTGGATGTCTTAGGTATTGATCGCCAAACACGCGGATAATTCCGGCGGTAAATTTGAACAAACAATTTCTAGCTGTTGTTTCAGCTATTCGGACATATTCGTCAACGATGTCAGCCCCAACACCATATGCCATTTGACGAATAGCTGCGGTACATTTTTGAAGGGGAGATAGGCTAGACCGTCCGGCAGCATCTTCTGTTTGTTGAAACGACTCGCAAGAACAATGTCTTGTTCATTCGAAACCGTCTCCGGAATAAGTTGTGCGGGTAAATAGGAGTCTCGCTAAAATAATCATTCCACAGATTATTGTGACCTTCTTCCCGGGTTCTCTCAATAAAAACTCGTTTTTATTCGCGGTCTTGGTTCGGGAATAATATCTGGGATCTGTAAGAATTCTTCAAACATAGATTCAAATTCAGGATCATCATCATTGTGGTAATGATAATGGGAAGAAGAAGCCATTTGAATGAAAAAAAAAATTATTTTGAAATGAGAATTAGAGAAGTTTTCGAGATGAGAAGTAAAGAAGTTGTGATTTTCTCAAAACTGTGTTTCTCTTATTTATAGGCTAAAGAAGATCAGAGCTTGTGATTCTACATTGTATTTCTTGTGACCCTTTAGTACATCTTGTGACTTCTCTAACAACTTTTTTAGATTCTTGTGAATTATAGCACGATAAATAATTTGTACCCAACTCTCTTACACTTTCTCGTGATCCTTGTGTACTGTCTTAGAGCAGAGAGACATGTAATTGAAAAGGTCGAAATACACAATTTTACATTACACATAGATATTTGATCATTGATAAAATTAGACAGCATACTTGTGAAACCTCAATCATCCAAATACAAAATATATATTATACAAAGTTGAGAGTTTTTAAACATCCAAATACACTTAACACAATACAAAATACAACAAAATACCAAGTCCGATAAGGATTGCTAACCATTCCGAGACATTAGCCATTACATTTACACATAACCTACCAAGTAGACATCCCACGTTACACTTAACCTACCAAGTAGACATCCCACATTACACTTAAAAGATGAGGACCAATCATATGCTAATTAAAAGCATTAGCATAACAGCAACCAAGTTATCAAAGCTAGCCCTTGATTTATTCATCGCTAAGTCAGACACCATGTTCTCCAACCTAACAAGCTTCTGGTCAGTCTCGTAGTCATTCAAGAAACTCAAAGAATCTACCTTCTCTGCTAACTGAAGTGTGTGTCTATCCCTGGCTCTCATCTCCTCCATCACAGCCTCGTCCCACCACTTGTAAACATGACACTCACCATCATCTGAGTTACTACAAGTGTAGTATCTGCGACCTGGATGAATACGACTGTAAGATGTAGCTATCGTTGGTTGACTCCCACAGTAGCATACTTGTGGAAAACCAAATTCCACCTCCGGCTGTGGAGGGTACACATACTCTTGAGCGTTCACGTTCTCTAACTCAGCTTGGTCTTGCTGAATCAGAGCTTCAAATTCGTTGGAGGAACTGTTTGAGTAGTCATTACAAAACATATCCTCAGACTGCGAAGGTTGTGTACAACTGTAATCCTGACCCATTTTAATGAAACCTGTAAAATTAAAGAGGAACATATTAGTATATGATTTTAGTATATGATTAACAAACATACCACAGATTTACATGCAGATACAATGATAGCCATTCGTATTAGAGCAGAGAGACACGTAATAAAAGCTTATATTTATATAAATAGACATACAAAGCTAGTACATTTAAACCTTACAAACAGTGGACATAAAAACATAGAAACCAAAGTACTAAAAACACCAAATACGTTTAATAGTTATAGCAAACATGTTGGATGAGATATTTGTCTAGAAAAACTCGGCTAGGAGCTTGTTTTTGGCTGCTTCTTCAGCCTCACTGAGTGGTTGGGTTTTGGCTAGGAGTGTGTCTAAGATAGCAAGCTTTGAAAGCTTCTCTTTCTTTCCCAACTCCTGGTTCCTCATATCCCAAACTGTCGTATAGTCAGCAACTGACTTCCCCTTCCCACTAACCCGTTTAGCTTTTGCAGCCTTCACACCTTCCGGACGTACCTCTTCTTCACCAACACTTGGATCAACACTCGGGTTTGATGATTGGGAATCTATTTCAACAGTTTTCCTCTTTGAATTAGCAGTAGGTTTAGTGGTATTGAGGTTAAGCCATTTCTGCTCAAACCTCAAGACACACCACGCATGCTCAAGAGTGAATTTGGTGTCTTCATCAGCGTAGTAAATGTCATGTGCGACCTTGAGCACATCGTTATCATGCTGACCACTACTATTCTGACGCTCAGCAGCCAAGCAACACAAAATTTGTTAGTTTGATCATTGATTTTGTGCCACCTCTGCTTATAGTGGAGAACCTCGGTACTTTCACTACTATCTCCACCATTGAGAGCTGCAAAGAAATTGTCTCCTACTCTTTTCCAGAATGTCCCAGCCTTTTGCCCAGTGCCTACTATAACATCCTTAGATGTGTTTAACCAGACACTGATCAGCATCTCGTCCTCGGCTGGGGTCCATTTGTGTCTCCTCCCACGCTCCACGGGTGTGACTGTGGGTGGTGTTGGAGCCTCAATTTGTTGTGAGCTGAATTGAGGGAACTGTGAAGATCCATAATGAAAACTCTCATAAGGAGAGTTCTCATAATGAACACTTTCGTGTTGACTGTTAAGAAGGCCCATCTAACCAGCAGAGTGGCTATACGGATTCCTTGGATCCATTAAAAAGTGAAGAAGAGAGAAGTAAAGGTTTTGAATGAAAAGAGAATGGAAAGCAGAAGCAGAGAAATAAGAATCTGATGGTTTTGAAGTCATTTGGAAGATTGGTTAAATAGGTGAAACTGTAAAAGAAGCAGGTGATGGTTTTAATTAACCCTATCATAATGACCTAACAGCAAAAGTACATCTCACTTATTACACATTACACAACCGTAATCACCTATCTACCAAGTGCATTAACTACCAAACTAAACTATCAAATCACAATCAAACTACAGATTTATTTGAAGTCGAGAGTTAAAGTCTAGACAGACTAGTTGCAATCAAACTAACGATTTATTTGACTATAGCAAGTAATTTCTGTAATCACAGAGTGAATATACACGAGTTCAAGTAACTAGATTACTTGAGAGATGGAGAGAAAGTTGACATATGAAGAGAAAGCTAATTACATTTACCAGTGGACGAAACGGTTGTATCTTTTTCAACTTTTGACAACTACGAACCCGGTTAATAGATCACCTTACCTATTAACCTCAGAAGGAAAAGAACACACGTATCAGTAAATCAAAATACAACACGAAAACTACACAGATCAGTATCAAAAATCATCACATAACCACAGTATCAAATTTCATCACATAACCACAATATCAAATAACTATGTCGATCCACATTATCATCACATAACTATCACATAACCACAATATCATCACATAACTACACAGATCCGTATCATCAAACTATATATATAAATATATAGCAACCCAAACAAAGCAATCAAAGAATATAAAGATAGAAGGATTTTTCAAATCCATAAAATCGATATGTAGATATTTTGAGTTCTCAATCAAAACAAAGCAATCAAAGAGTATAAAGATAGAAGGATTTTTCAAATCCATAAAATCAATTCCCTAAAATATATATTTAGCAAATCGATTGTTCAGAGGTCCATAGAGGAGGAACACCTACCCAATAACCTTCGAATACTGGAAACGATGTTGATTAGAGAGTACAACCGCCGAAAGCACCGCCGAGATCCCCGCCGAAAGCACCGCCGATAGAAACCGCCGAAAGCACCGCCGATAGAAACCCTAGATAACAGCCGAAAGAAAACGAGGAGAGATCCGATTTCCCGAACCGTCGAGAGATCCTGAATCTGGAAGAGATCTCTCGGAATCACGATCGAAGAGAAGACAATCACCTTTTCAATCGCCAGAGACAAAACACGAACCGGGCGAGATTTGTGAAAGAGATCGATAATCTCACTTCCCCTCACGATTTGCTTCGGCCACTCTCCTCTCGCCACGTCTCTCCCAAGGACACAACATTTTACATCTTAGCTAAGATGAGTCCCACTAATTTTCCCATTTATTGCATTTATTTTTAATTACATTTGGGCTAAGGACATCGGTAAGATATACCGATAAAGATGGTCTAAGAGTCGTTTCCTAATCGAAATGCAACCAGACTAAACTCAAAACCTATACTTTTATTTATTTAAATCATGTTATTTCTCCAGACTCTATTTTCTCAATTGTCCTTGAAGTTCTGGACAGCGATTACATACCACATCTATTCTATTAAACATAAGTACTTTGCTATCTTCATGTGTGTTTTTTTAGTTTGGACGCAATTCTTAAAAAGATTATTTTTTTTTTGTAATTACCATCTAATTTAGTATAAATTAAGAACACAAAACAGAATCCGATCCAAGAGAAATTTCGAGCAAGACAGAGAGGAAAGAGCCTTCCTCTTGATATTATTAAAATATATATATATATATATATATATATTGAGGATAAAAGTTTCAGATTTTGTAAACATAAATATTCATCAAAAATATATATTGGCAGTCCCTTTTAACAAGTAGATTGAGTTGAGATCCACACGGAATGTACATTGTATATATAAATATTTTACATACAAGTATTTATTTGTGTTATTTTGTATATTATAAAATAATAAATATACATTAAATTAATTGAAAATCAGTAATTATTAAGTATATAATTAAATTAGCAAGAAAAAATAAATTTAAACAATCACTTTATTTATTTATAATCATTTTATCTATTTATATAATATATAATTAAATTTAAATAATAATAACATATATATATATATATATATATATATTAATATGGCTATCTATTAAATTGGGCTTCCTACTCATATTATTTATGATAATTTGTTTTTAAAAAAAAATTCAAATCACTGATAACAAAATTTCCAGTACGAGTCTTTTAATATTTTTAGTAATTTATAATCGTTTTTGAAAATTCAATGACAAAATTTGAATAAAAAATAAAAATATTAATTTCTGAATACTTGCTCAATGCAAATTTAAAATTTCAAAATTTAGTCGTTTATCTATTTATATGATATATATTTTCATTTAAACAATATTAAAATAAACACATACTCTAATCTAAATATCAACTAAATGAGATTTTTTTACTCATATGATTTTATAATCATTTGTATCTAGTTACAATTTTTTAAACCACTGATCACAAAATTTTAAATGTGGAAATTTTAACTGTTTATTAATTTATTATCATTTTTAAAATTAAAAATATAACATATAAGAAAAATATATATACATATTATATGTCTAATGTGATTATTTAATTTATTTTAATAATATAAATTAAAAAAAAAATGAAGAGGATACACAAATGTTGTCAAATTTTTATTCTTTAAAATCATTAATTGTCTTATATATTTTAATCACATTAGGTAACTTGGTATCATTTATTTAGAAAAAGAATCAATATGTGTTTTATAAATTAATAATTAATTCTATGAATAGTTTAATGAAAAACATAGAATATGTTTAGATAGACCAATTTATTTTTTAAAGTTTCTAAAAATCATATTAGTAATGCACATGACATAGCTAAATGTTATTTCCTCCATTATCAAATATGTGTCATTGCAGATAAGTGTCGTTTTCAACTTCCAATGCAAAATTTATTAATTTTATAATGCAATTTATTTTTTTATTGGTTAAAATATGGTTAGATGTATAGGTAATTGTGTTTTTATATTGGAAATATGTAATATTAATGGAATAGTCATAATAACCTTGGGGTTGCTGAAATCAATTAGAAAGATATATCAAGTTATTAACAAGTTTTTTTTTTAAGTTATTAACAAGTTAGTTGCAGTACCTTTATGTTTCACTGTTATTAACAAGTTAGTTGCAGTGCCTTTATGTTTCACTGTTATTAACAAGTTTGTTGCAGTGCCCAGGGGCGGATCCACGCCCAGAAGGGGTGGGGCACGTGCCACATGCCCGAGATATAAACATAGTTCTGTTAATATAAACGTAGTAAATTTTTCAGCTCTGTTGGCTATTTCATTCAAATTGTGCCCCACCCTTGCATGGTACGAACCTCACCTCCTGCAGTTTTTTTTTTCAAAATTTAAAGCACTATTAATCACTCTCACAGAAACATTTCCTTTTTACCTTTGGTCTTTTAGTGCCTATCTTTCTTTTCTTTAATAACTGTTTTTTTTTTCTTTTCTTTTCTTTAGTATTAGTTCCTTCAAAATATATAATTTATTTAAAATTTACTCACAGTTATTTTTATTAAGTTTTTAAATAATTAGAAAAACTAAAACATTTTATTCACTTTGTCACAAAATATTATTTTCTTCGTTTTTATGTCACCTAAACTATTTTTATTTTTACCATTGTTTTTTATTCTGTTAACTTTAAAAATATTTTTTTCACTTTATCACAAAATATATTTTCCTATTACCTTTGTTTTTTTGTGTTACCTAAACTATACATTTCATATAATTGTTTGTCTGTTCTTTTACTTAGTATTTGTTTCTTCAAAATATAAATTTTATTAAAAATTTACTCAAATAATTATTTTAGTTAAAATTATTTTTAGTAATTAGACTAAAATATAAATCATATTTTATACCCAACTATTGTGTGCTGTATACTGTTTATTAAAATTTCTCAAACTGAATATTAACTTATAAAACTTTTTTATTTATTTTATTTGATTCTTTTGTTAAAATGTATATTTTTAAAAATTATTGAAAATTTTCTAAAAATTAATAATTTTTTTAAATATATATTATATTTTTATTTAATTCATAAAAATATTAATTGAGCCCCATGTTATATTTTTTTCTAGATCCGCCCTTGGCAGTGCCTTTATGTTTCACTTATGCATATATTTTAAGTGTTTGATATTCTGTTGACAAACAGAAAAAAGATTTTTAACAAGAAGAGTTTGATAGTCTTGTAAAAGATTTTCAAAGAATCATTTACTTTTCCTAAGTTGGAAAACAGGTAGGTTGTCATATCGTTTTCAGAGTTCATACAAGGCTGAACAAAGGGGATTTTGAAACCCCATAACTTTCTGTACTGAGCATAAAACAAATGTTGCACAAATTTGTTGTTGTTTCTAAGTGAAGGCTTGAAGAACGAGACAAGTAACGTCCACTCATCGTCATATTTTGTAACCATAAATACACATTTACGCGAAGTAAGTTAATGTACGCGGTGTTGTAATCCAGGGTTTTCTTTGACAGCTGTAATTAATCTAATTAAAGCTAATAAAATTGCATTTTAGGGAAATTAGTGGATCCAACGGATAAAAAGCCATATTACGTGCATTTATAGTCCGTTGGACACCTTTCTTTATTACGTGCATTGAAACGTGTAATTAATCTACTTCTCATTTCAGCAGAAAATGGAAATTATTCCAGTTTGACCCAAAAATTAACTGGTCAGCAAATAACTTTTAAAGTCTCTATTGAGTGAGAGACTTTTTTCTTTTTGAGTTAAACTTATAAAATAAATCAGGAGCATATATTATTAAAACTGAAGTAAATTTGATATTGTTTGGAAATAAAGATAAGAGTATAAATGAAAATTGTTCGGTAATTTAGATAATAGTATTTTTTGTATTTTCTATTATTTACACATTTAATTATTGTATTTACAATAAATTAAGTATTTACTTTTTATATTTCTTTTTATTTACATATTCAACCACTACATTTATAATCAATTTAAATTAATTAATTACATTTCCAAAGTTTATCTAATCAAATCAATATTCATATATTAATCATTATTAATATTGTATGACTATTAACTAAATCGCATGAATTAAATGGATATAATATTTTCATGAAATTAACTAAATCGTCAAATTACAAAACATAAAAACTTTTTTATTAAATCAACAGTTCAAAAATTTATATTGAACATAAATTAAATAAAATATCCGTACAGAAGTGCGGGTCAAGATCTAATTATTATTATTAATACTGTTTTTGAGCAGATTTTAGTGGAACACCCATTGACGCGGCTAGTGTAGTGGTTTGGCCGAGACTAATTATCAATTGGGGATTGGGGAAAATACGTAAGAATATAGTTAAAGAACTACGCGATGGTCTCTATATATTATTGGCCTCTCCCCCCTCGTTTTCGTGGGAAATGAGCCAATACCGGACCAGAATAACGGCTACATGTAGTAATATATTAGGGAATGTATTCGTCTCCTTGGTTAGACTTCTTTTGAAAAGTTGAAACATACCAACTTCCTTATATTAAGCCGTGAGAGTATGCATTATATGTATAAACTACATAAATGTAATGTTTATATTTCAAAATAGGTCAAAGTTGGATTCTTAAGAAATGACTATTTTTGGTTGACGAACATTGGTACGCAAGATTTGATACTTTGATACTTTATATTTTCTCAAAAAAAAAAGATTTGATACTTTATTGGACTTTAAATATAATTCAAAAAATATTTTTCTTATATAAATTTTATAACCATATCGCATATATTTTGCAAATGAAATCATAAACGTTAAACAAAAACAGGGTCGATGCGAATGATATACAGACTACAGTAATACAATTAACCAATAGCTTGTCCAGTTATATCAATCTATCGACTCTGTTACATTGCATGGACGGCGATACTACATATCCGGTGAGCTGCCAAAATATGGCGAATCTAAATAGACTGGTGTAAGAAAAAGCACGAACCTGCAAGAATAGGCCATATTACGTACATTGGTAGGTCGTAGGTGTGGCGCATAATTTTTCCTTTAAGCACAAAATGGAATTGGAAACTACTCCACGTTGACCAAAAATAAATGGTCAGGAAACAACTTTTGAAGGTCTCTCAACCAAGTTCTATCATTAAGTAGTATATTTTTATACTTTCTCGAAAAAGTTTTTTCATGGCAGATAAAATAAACTAAGACAATTATTATTATTATTGCGGAGATTAATGGAGCAGCCATTGACGCGGATAGTGTAATTGTTTAAGAACTCCGTGATGGTCATTTTTATAAATTGTTGGCATTTTCTCCTCGTTTGCATGGGTTATGAGTCAATAGCGCACCAGAACACCAGATAGATGTAGTAATATATTTTGGGAATGCATTCGTCCCCTTAGTTAGACTTCCTTTTAAATGCCAAAACTTACCAGCTTCCTTTAAAGTTAAGCCACGAGCTTATCAATTATATGTATAAAACCTGCATATTTTCAAGAAAATAAAAATAAAAATAAAACATGCATGTATATATATTGTTTTTAATTATATGTAAATTTTTTAATATTAGAATTTGGAAAATTGTCAAAGTTAAACAAGATTTGATACTTGACTGGACTCTTAATGTAATTAAAAATAATTAGTGTTTTTCCCATTATAGCGCAGCGTGATCCCATATCTGATATCACATACTGTATGTGTAAACGAAATCATCAACGTTAACCAAAAGGAGCGATGATGTTAACGATGTATTGCAATTATCAAAAAGGAAATGCTGGTTTAATAGTAAAATATGATGTTAGGTTCGGACTCCAAAACAATGAAGTATTATGAATTCATTACATTTTCATTAGACTGCTTTTTTTATTGATTGCAGTGTAATCTTATGATATCATGATCTAATGTTATCTATTGCATATATATCAAGAATATGTCAAAATCTTAATAGATTCTAAATAAGTGAATATTATTATTTGACAAAAAGTGAATACTATTATAGGCTCTAAATTATAGCAAGCGTTTTATATTTAATACTAATAGAAGTATTTTATGCGTTTTAGTTTTAAATATTACCTCCTGCATTTCGGTTTAATCGTCTGTATAAGAAAAAATGTTCGTTTCAAAATAAATGCCGCTTTAGAATTTTAATGAAAAATTGATTAATAAGATTCTTCAAATTTTTTTTTGTCAACAGATTCTTCAATTTTTTTTTTCTATTTATTGAAATAGTTAGATTTTAGATAATCATACTTTCTTTTAAAAATATACAAAATCTCATATTTTTTTAGTTTGTGTGCATAAACTTAAAAAAACCTAGACTGATGGTTAAAATGAAACAGAAAGTTGAAACAGAAAGAGTAACAACTTTCTGGTTCAGCTTTATAACTTGCCAATTGTTGCTGATCCAACAACCTACATTTACTTCAAAAAGAACATCTAAATGTCAATAGTGAGAGTTTGAAACAGTGTCGTCTCAAATTATTTATGGACTCTGTTCAAAAAATATTAATTATATATTTAACAATGTAATAGAATATTTTTTTAAAAAAATATAGTTTTGTTTACATGTATTTGACTTTGTTCTTGAAAAATATTAGCTATAAATTCACTATTATGTTTAAAAATTTTCAAATTTTTATATTATAACTTATACAATTATTTTCAAAATTCATAAGTTTTCTTATATTTTTCAATTCAGACCCTGATTTTTCAACTCGGATCATGTTCGATTGCTCCATTTGCACGTGTTGTTAGACGGCTCTGGTTTGAAACAGAAACAATTGTAACTAGTTTTGGTAAAAAAACAAACAATTGTAACTAGTAAATTTTATTCTTTTTAATAACATAATAAAAGCCTATGCTAATCATCCATTACGTTTTTTTTTGCAAGTAGTAGTAAATTTGTCATAATATTTTAGAATTATATATGCATGGTCAGATGGAATAATTCTAATTGAATTGCTAGCACGTAACACTTTTTGTGACTCATAAATGCAAAGAAAAGTCCACTGTCCCACCATTATAGCAAAGTGGTGTTAAGTGGTGTTCCGATACATATTTATCAATTTAGTTTGTTGAGACAATTGCGCACGAAGAAAGTAACAAAGAGAAAAGTACATGTAACAACTACTCCGTTTCATTTGTTTCGTTATTCTCTATCGTATCGTTCTTGTTACAAGACTAACCATTTTTTCTCTAAGAAATGGATGATGAATGGATCATAGAGAAGTCCTAAAACTCGCCTAGTAACCTAAATACACAAATAGGTGCGGCTATTGATAACTAATACAACTTGACCAATTAAACAGATAGGTACTGCTCTTGATATCATAGTTTTTTTTTTCTCTAGATATCATAGTTACAACTTACGAAACACAATTAATACAACTTAACCAATTAAACTTGTCCACTTATATCTAGCTATCTATCGACTCCATTACATTGCATGGACGGCGATACTACATAGCTTAACTACATATACCTTGAGTTGAAAAAACACGGTGAAACTAAAGTGAACTGATGTAATAAAAAGCGCGAACCTGTCATTGTCACACGTTTTCTTTGTTCTTAATTAAAATTAAAATTTACGTTGAAGTCAACAGAGAAACGTACCACTATAAATACTGTTCCAAGCTCTTCATTTAATCATTTCAAAATCATAACAGAAAGAAACAAAACACACAGAGAAAAACAAAAAAAAAGATGGTGCTCTTCCCTTTAACATCTTCTTCAAAGCTAAAACAACATTCACACCGGAGCTTCTCCGAGTCTCTAATGGAAGATACCATCGAAGACGCGGAATCCATCATCCACCAATGGATATCTCCAGACTCCTCTTCTTCCTGCTGCACCTTCTCACTCTTCTCCAACAAAAACAGAGAAGAAGCTAAACGATTCATCCGAGCCGTCTCCACCTTACACTCCGCGATGGTCAAGCTCATCTCAGTGAACCCAACATCATCAAAACTTATCAAAGCAGAGAGTCTACTAAAGACCTCCATGAACCACCTATCCAAAGAGTTCTACAGAATCCTAAAATCAAACCGACGCTACCTCGATCCAGAATCCGTCTCGGTCCGTTCAAGAAACGTCTCCCAAGAAAACGATAAAGAAGCCATGGCCGATTTGAAAATGATCGCCGACTGCATGACGTCATCAGGACACGGCAAAGAATGCTTCGGAATCTACAAAAAGATCCGCCGCTCGATCATCGTAGAAGCTTTGGAACAGCTCGGTTTCGAGAATCTAACCCTCTCCCAGGTTCAGAGACTCGAGTGGGAGGTTATGGAGAAGAAGATCAGAGTGTGGTTACGAGCCGCGAGAAAAGCCGTTACGACTCTGTTCTACGGCGAGCGAATCCTCTCCGATCACGTCTTCTCCTCCTCCTCGGCAGCGATTCGAGAATCTTCCTTCGCCGAGATCACTCTACAGAGCGCTCTGGCTCTGTTCTCTTTCCCGGGACACGTGGCGAGATCTCGGAAGACGCCGGAGAAGATCTTCCTCACGCTCGACGTTTATCAGTGTATCGTCGAGCTGATGCCGAGGATCGATGAAGTTTTCGGTTACGATTCGACGTCTTCCGTCAGATCGGTGATCGCCGGAGCTCTGGTGAGTCTCGAGGAAGCGGTGAGGTCGATGATCGACGAGTTCGAGTCGTCGATCGCGAAGGAATCGTCGAAATCGGTAATCTCCGGCGGCGGAATCCACCAGCTTACGAGATACGTGATGAACTACATCGTCTTCCTCGCCGATTACAGCGACGTGTTAGCTAACATCGTCCCCGAAACGTCGTCGTTTGGTTCACCAGAAGAAGAAGAGGAATCCACGTCATCATCATCGCCGCTTGCGAAACGAATCTCGTGGCTGATTCTATTCTTGCTCTGCAAGATCGACGCGAAGTCTCGTCTCTACGACGACGTGGCTCTCTCGTATCTCTTCTTGATCAACAATCTCCACTACGTCCTGGTCAAGGTCCGCTCGTCGAATCTGAAGGAGGTTCTGAGCGAGGGTTGGCTGGTTAAGCACGAAGGGAAGGTGAAGAAGTACGTCGCGAAATTCGAGGAGATCGTTTGGGGAGGGATGATGACGTCACTCGCGACGGCGGAGGAGGAGGAAGGGGCGGAGGAGTTTGTTAGGGGGTTTAGTGACCGGTTCGAGGAAGCGTATAAGAGGCAGACCGGTTGGGTTGTACCGGATTCGAAATTGAGAGATGAGATTAAAGTTTCGGTTGCTATGATGCTTATACCTGCTTACACGGAGGTTTACAAAAAGTACCGGGTCGGGTTACTGGAGGATGTTGGATTTGCCCCTGAAGATATTGGGAATTATATCTCGGATTTGTATTTTGGGTCGGGTGGATCAGGGTGCGTTTCTTCAGTCCATTCTTCGGTTTCGTATGTTTGATGGGTCCCTATGTTTGATATTAGCCCAGTTCGAAAACTTTTTAGGTGTTCAAAGTATATTTATAAATTAGTAGAAGATTTATTTTGTGTTATTTTAAAAATATATATGCAGTATGGTTTAGCATTTTGTGAGGTTAAAATTTCTTGCAGTGTCTCGATTTCGAGTACAGAGATGCCCCCATAAAAGCCGCTTTTCATTTTTTTTCCCTATTCTTCATCATTTTCGATGGATTTTCTAATATATATACCTAGTCATGATAGATTTCGAGTTTAGAATTCAGTTACATACTACTTGACTAGCCATGTAAGATATAAAATCTTCACTTTTCCCCCTTTTAACTTCATTTGAACAAGCATACATCAACTCCCCATGAATTTAGCTTCATGTATTTGTTTATGTCATCTCCTTTTGTTTGAGTGTAAAACTAAGGTAAAAATACAGTTAACTAATCATGGCATCTTTAGAACTTCGCGAACATATCGAGTGTGATTGGAAAGTATAGTTAGCTATATATTTTGAGTGGGAAAGACATTTACTCTGATTTCAGTTTTTGTAGTGCCAAAAGTGAAAATCAATTTGACATTTTTTACTCTAAATACTGTTTGAATAAAGTAAAACACACGACTTTTTTATTGTTGGATTTATGCAAAATTAAAAGTTACGCTGATTACTGTTCACTATATTGTTCTCATTTGTTTTGTTTACTCCACATACTTTCCACCCATTTCTTCTACTTTAATTTTTTTTTCTCATTTACTCCAGCTCTATCCAATCACACTCATCATATTATAATTTGAGTTGTAGACTACCATCCATCGATGTCTTTTCTCAGGTAAATTCGATGATCATAGCTTTTCTCAACCTCTCGCCATTGATTTTACTAACTTTGTTCATGAAAAACTTCATTAGATTCACTAGCTTCTCTCATATATGAGTGTCATGGATCACCTGATATTCACCAAACATAAATATAACCTTATGTTTTGTATGAGAAGATGGTTCTGAAACCAACAACAGCACAAATTCAGCTGAGTTATGATCGCAACTCCCGCAACTCAAGTTCGGAAACACCTGCAAACTATAGCATCGATGCATGAACACTCACTATGCAGGTTGAATGTGGCTTTCTTTTTCTTTCCCCATGTTAATTGTGTTAACTGATCTGATGTACGAACAAACATCATAGGAAATTTTGTCTTGAACTGCCCAAAAAGTTCAAACACGGTTTATCCAATCTTTTTCTTGCTCCCATGCCCTTGATAACCATACATGTTAGCCGCTCATACCTTTGGTAGCTTTATTAAGCAAAACCTTTCACTTAAGATCTTCTCTAATAACATATCAACCAAGAACAGACCCTAGCAGCCTTAATCATTTAATTCGGTTACAAGAATAATTTCTTGTTGCTTCACATCTTCTTTGTGGATCTACTCTCAGTCAAGTGTCTCTTCGCTGGGAAAGTTCTCGTAGATGTTGGTCTTTGAGACGAATCTTCTTCAGATTATCTAATTAAAGATATGACACATGTCAAAAGGTGTTAAAGCCATACCTTGCTCCTCACGTCACTTTCTTAATCATTCTTCTTAAAGTGACTTCCCGTATGTTTTGAAAGCAGTCCAGTTTTTAATGTATTTAGCCTCTGGCAATTAGACATAGTTCCAAAATTTCACAAACTAGCCCAACTGAAGCAGATAAAATGCAATCTCTGAGCACCAATTATTCAACCTTAGTTAAAGTCTAAAACAACCCAACAGACTTATGCGAGGATAACTCGGTTACAGTCTCCTCTTCATCAGCTGTCCTGAACTTGTTTCAGAGAATCCACCAGCTACTTCCATTACTGAGATAAGAGCTTCAGCTTGTCAACCAAATTCTCTGAGTTTTTGATCTAGAACATGTAGGAGTTTCTTTGATTATAGCCTTGATGCTTTATATAATCACACTTAGATCCTTGCACATTTCCTTTGAGGCATGATTCATGCGCTGCTGTAGATATTCCTAGAAATATGGTTAGTGGTAAACAAGAGATTAACGAAGTCCTGGATGGAAACTCTCAGCTTTGTGCTATGAAATATGTGAGAAGTAAAGTCTGAAAGCCGAAGGAAAAGGCAAAAGGATCAATTGTCATATTTCTTCCGCTTTTTACATGGTTGTTTTGCTAATTTACCTTTTTTTTTCGTAACACTACTTTACCTTTTCTATTATAGTCATTAGCTAGCTAGTTCACCCTTGTTAAAAATAGATGGTTGGATCAGTGCAATACATTAACGTAGATTTGAATTAGCCTGTACATCCATCCTATTTACAGAAAGGAGTAATAAATAAATTAGGCAGTCATGTTCTGGAGACATGTATAAATACACAATAAATATGTACACCTAACTTTTGTGGGAGAGAGAGATGAATTAAATACAGTAAGGAATAAGAAAACTAAAGTGTTTAAGTGAATAAACGCACGCAGAAGGTGTGAGCCAAAGCGTTTAGTAATTAAAATTTATACGTAATCTCTTAAACCATATTCGGTTGGTGGAAGTTGAGATGACTTAAGACAATTCCACTCTCCTTCGCTTCTTTCCTAAGCTCACATTCTTCTCCAAGACTCCAACTCACATTTCATTAGTCTCTTTAATAATACATCAACGAACCATAAACTATGAAATGAAAAACAGAAGGAATGTGGAAATGGGGGAAAATGTATCTCTAGGCAATATTATCCGATCTAGAGAATGGGGAAATGGTATAGCATGTGATAATTGTAGAACACTGTTCATCACTCTTTTTGCTATACATACGCGTTTGTATATACGAATATGCTAGACTAAAATTGTGCTAACATTCAAAAGTCAGGCAATGGATCCTGAAGCTCGTAGGTTTTATGGCATCTACGTTATGAATGACAAGTTATTAACGTAATAAATGCTAACGGTGAATAGATTGGAAATAATCTCGAGCTTACCAGTATGGGAGCAGCTCTCTGTCCACCAATAATCATCCAATGAACCTCATATCCACTGTCATTGACTCATTACACAGTTGGTTTCATATTTAATCATGCAGATCATAAATGCATATAGATTCTCGATATCGAAATATGCGCAATAACATGGCACACTTAGGTTTTCTAGATCAATAAAGAAGACTACTGGACTGAACTATAGAGTAAAAATATGTCAGCATTGTAAAATTCAAAATCAAAACTTTAAACAAACTTTAAAAACATCCTAATCTTACTTATTGCCACACAAAACCAAAAAAAATCAACTTAAGATCTAACCTATTTCTATTTTTTTTTTCTCTAAGAGAAGAACGTTAATGTGACCAAAAAAAAAAGAAGAACGTTAAAATATAAGTGAATTTCACTCCATTGATCTATTCATCTAAATAAAGGAATTCTATACTTTTTCATTTATATTAATATTATATCATATTTTATGAATAGGGGAAATTTTAAATTCTTCAACAAATAATAGAAAGTAAAGAACATATTGGAATGAAAATTATCTCTATTTTAGAAGTAGAAGTAAGTTGGAAATGGTATAATACCAAGTCTAAGTCTCAAGGTTTCTGTACTGAAACTTTCAGATGTGATTCTGGCTACTTTCGAAAGGATCTAAGTGATAATTACTCAGATGATTACTTCTTTTGTATTAACTCATGCTGCAAATCGTTGTTGAAAGCTGCAACAATGGCGGCCACAGCTTGTACTCTCGTTTAACTCATTTCACATCTAGAAAAGCACCTAAATATTTGTTTTTGAATCAATATCTAACAAAACATAATAAAACTCCCTTTTGAAGAAGAAGCACACACAAAATAATGCAGAGATTTCTCACTGAGAGCATCCAGAGATTGATCCAACGTAATGCACCGAAGCGTTACACTACTTGTGGAGGAAAAGCTTACACTACTCTTATCTTCGTCACTATCAAGCAAATCCAACGAAGAGTTCTTAAGTTGAGAGACTATGCCATAGACTTTTTGAAAAAAGTATGTAACATATTTCAGCAAAATGAAGCTTAGTTTCCTCGATCATGTATCAGTTCCTTACCACATGAAAAACTAAGCTAGTAATATATGCCAACAATTTCTAAAACCATAACGAATATATATGCCTCTTTAAAACTCAAACATGAGACAACTATATAAGACACTACTTACCCTCATCGTTACTTATGTGTCTAACCATAAACAGTCCTAAACATTAACCTTAAGATAAACACATAACTACATGAGCAAAATTACCCATTAGAAAAAGATTTGATATTGTATTTAAGTCTGACATTTTTGGACGTGTAAGTTTTTATCAAAGTTAACAAGTTTTTATCCATTTTTAAGAAAAGCATTCTGACAAAACTCTTTTAGTAATTATGGTATTCCCAAAATTATTTCAAGTAATTGCATTTAATAAAGGAACACGTATTGCATCATGTATACTTAAACACAATGTATCCCCACTTGTCTCTAAGCGAAGTAAAAAATTCACCTTAAGCTTTTACCAACAAAAAAAATTCACGTTAAGCTTTAAAGTTGCAGAAATTTTATTTAAAGGGCCATTTAAATTCTTAAACAAAATTCAATGGTGACGTAGAACCCACTGAAAAAACCACAGCTGTCCGTTTCCTCATCCCATTATCATGTTCTCTTATATAATCCCCTTTTACAATCTACACTTCATTCTCAAGCATCTTACTCATTTCATTATTTTTTCTTGACCCCAAAACAAACACACAAACAAAAAAGGAGAAGAAATAATAATAATAATAATAATATGGATCTTCTCCTTCTCATATTATCCATCCTTGTCTCTTGTCTTTTCTTCAAGATCTGGAAACTCATAGACTCAAAGAAAGACAAAGATTGCTACATCTTAGACTATCAATGTCATAAACCATCCGACGATAGAATGGTGAGTACTCACTTCAGTGGAGAAATCATTCACCGAAATAAAAACCTTGGTTTAGAGGAATACAAGTTCCTTCTCAAAGCCATCGTGAGCTCAGGGATCGGTGAACAAACTTACGCTCCAAGACTCGTCTTCGACGGCAGAGAAGAACGTCCTACGTTGCAAGATGGGATCTTGGAGATGGAAGAGTTTTACTTAGACACCATCGGAAAACTCCTGGAGAGACAGCAAATCTCACCTAAAGAAGTCGACATCCTCGTAGTCAACGTCTCCATGCTCACTTCAATGCCTTCTTTACCTTCAAGAATCATAAACCACTACAAAATGAGGGAAGATATCAAAGTCTTCAACTTAACCGGGATGGGATGTAGCGCGAGTCTAATCTCTGTAGACATTGTCAAGAACATATTCAAAAGCTACCCAAACAAATTAGCTCTCGTTGCCACCTCCGAGTCTTTGAGCCCTAATTGGTATAGCGGAAACAACCGTTCAATGATTCTAGCCAACTGCTTGTTTCGGTCGGGTGGTGCTGCTATTCTCTTGACTAACAAACGTAGCTTGAGAAAGAAAGCAATGTTTAAGCTCAAGTGTCTGGTACGGACTCATCATGGAGCTCGAGAGGAGTCCTACAACTGCTGTATCCAATCTGAGGACAAACAAGGTCGTGTAGGGTTTTACTTGGGGAAGAATCTACCAAAGGCAGCCACTCGAGCTTTGGTAGACAATCTGAAGGTTATAGCACCCAAGATTCTTCCTGTAACCGAGCTTTTGAGGTTCATGTTAAAGCTTTTCATCAAGAAAATCAAGATGCGTCAAAACCCTAGTAAGGGCTCCATGAATCTCCCACCGGGAACTCCTATTAAGGCAGGGATCAACTTCAAGACCGGGGTTGAACATTTTTGCATTCATACCGGAGGAAAAGCTGTGATTGATGGGATTCAACATAGCTTGGATTTAACCGACTATGATATTGAACCGGCGAGGATGACTCTTTATAGGTTTGGGAATACATCGGCTAGTAGTTTGTGGTATGTGTTGGCTTACATGGAGGCTAAGAAGCGACTTAAGAGAGGAGATAGGGTGTTTATGATAAGCTTTGGAGCTGGGTTTAAGTGTAATAGCTGCGTTTGGGAAGTTTTGAGAGATCTCACCACTGGAGAATCAAAAGAGAATGTGTGGAATCATTGCATCAATGATTATCCACCTAAATCGATTTCGAATCCTTTTACAAAGATGTATGGCTGGCTTCAAGATGAAGATCCTGAAACTTTCAAGATCCCTGAGACTTTCAAGATCCCTGACGAGTATATGTAAAACGTTTCCGCACAGAAACGCAAACACAAAGACAATACAAAGGTGACGATATTCTCTTTCTTATGTTTTTATTTTTTCCCTTTAATTTACGTGTTTGAATTGGATTGGAAAGGGAATATGAATGCATGTAAAAGAAACTTTGGTTACGTATTGCTTGATATAATTTTTTGTGTTATAATTTGTTAAAGAATTTCTGGGGATGCCCTTCCAATACAATTAATTTGCCATACGAATGCAGTGTTGCCCTCTTTTTCTTGCGTTAAAAGTTGTAATTATCTTTTACTAATATTTTTGTATTAATGTTCTTTTTGCACTTTAATTTTTACTATTAACTATTGTTTCACATTTACTGAACTTTGTCATGGTAGAAATTCATTCTACTCCTCTGGTTACGTAATTATAAATATTCAGTTGTTTGGTTTGAAACTAATACAAGGAAATACAGAGCCTTCATGAGTATAGTTCTGAATTATGATGTTCAAAATCCGAACATGTCTTAATCTAATTTTCGTCGTCAAGATAACGTTTACATTTACATGAGACTTAAGTATTTTTTAATATGCTTGCAACGGTTTCTCAAATAAATTGAAAACGAGTTTGTTTGGTAGGCAAAAACATTCAATGAGCATTTCATTTCACCCACCAGATCCCGGGCCCCAATTTTCTCCACAGATAATGACAAGCAATCGCAATTATTAATAGAGATCCCTAAATAATAGTACTAGCAGATTAGGTACGCTAGCTTAATAAAGTTTACTCATGGCACACGAGTAACGACAACAAAAATAAAGTGAACCAATGCCTCAATTAGGACCAACGTGTAAATATCATTATTTCAGACTCAGACTCTCCAAGGGTTTTTTGATGCGGTAGATTTCAAACGGAGATGACATAACTGAAAAAAAAACTATTGTCGCTGTAAGAGCATATAGTCAAGAAAAAAGAAGAATTGATAATGATCGATATTATTCCAATTTGAGGCTACTAGATTCAGAGTCGATTTTGGATATAACCCAACAAAACATAATTATAATTTTATCTGAGGACCTGCCATGTTTATACTTTATTAAGAAACACTTGATTCTGTGAGCTGTGACTTAGTTGCTTTATGGACCAAGCATCTCTATTCTCTGTAACGAATTCAATATAGTTCCAGTTTTTTTCTATTACAAGAGGAAAACGAAAGAAACAACAACTCGCATTTAACCCATTAAATGGTAAAAGTAAAATCCCATTGTTTCCAACGAGAAATGCAGTCCCTTCTTCTTCGGATGAAAACCCGGAAATCTAATTAACGGAGCTTTAAATTAGTAAATTAGTACTAGTACTATTAGTTTTTCATCAGGATATGTTCTTATGTCAGAGTGTTATTGGTAACTGAATTTTCATAGATTTTTTGAAATTCTGAAACTCCATTGTTATTGATTTTTGGATTTCAAAAATCTTAATAGAATCCATTATTATTAGATTAAGCATTTTCAAAATCTATTCAAATCTCTTATTATTCAAAAAATTTTGTTATTATTGATTATTTCGTTCTAACTAAATCTAATATTATTGAGAAATGAACTCTATTCATTTTTACTTATAAGATTCAACTTCAAAATATCATATGTGATCATGTGATTTTCAAAATCTATGTAATACTTTTTATCAAATATCTATTGCACTTTTAAATCCAACTTTATATGTCCAAATTTATGATTCACACTTTATACATCTTTACATTGTAAATATATAATTATATTGTTTTATCAGTTTTGGATATAAAATTATATTTATAAATATTAAAATTTTGAAAATGAAAAAATACAAAATAGTTTGAAAAAAAGCATTTTCAAATTTCAAAAAATATTTGGAAAAACCTTTAAAAATTGAAATTTGTTTTATAAAAACTTTGAATTTGAAAATATACAATTCAAAATTATGAAAAATATATATTTTTTTTATTATTGATTATTATTTATTTATTACTCTATATATCTATAAAATAAGTCTCTGTAATGAAACTTCTTTAGGTAATCCAAATTCATGAAAATCTATATCAATCTAAAAAGTTATGTAAATTTTATAAAAGTCAATGTAAATATATTTTCACAATCTACATAACTCTTAAAATCTATTAACTCTTAAAATTAACAAATTTTATACAAATTTATCCCCCAATAACCCTCTCTTAGTATTTTAAATCAATGTCTTCTATGTGGGATAGTTATAATATCTTGCTCCCTCTGTTTTATATACGCAAACACGATTCTAAAAAAAATAAATGTTACAAAATAAGAGATTTTATTTTATATACTAATGAATTTTATATCTATTAAAAATTATGTGACCAATGGAATTTTGTAATCTATTTTATAATTAATTAAAAAGTTTTAAATTTAAATTTTAATGATAATTTAGATTGAAAACAAGTATTTTAGTAGTTGTGAAGTAGCCAAAAACTTCATGTATTTTGAAATTAAGAGCTAAGATTCTACTACAACAAATGGTGGGAAATGGAATCGCGATAATATTTATTTATAGTTTTATAAATAATAATTGAGAAATAAAAAAAAAAGGATACTAAAATGGTAATAAATAGGGACAGGTAAGTGCCAGTAGAAAAGGAAGCGGTCCAAAATCGAAATAAAACACTGTGCTACCCATTCTTCTTTTAATTTTGCCACTCAACACAGCTGGACATTTATTAGTTGCTCCCACTCAAGTCGATAATGTATCATAATGAGTTGTGGCGACCCAACATGACTCTATTTCTCTATGGTTGAATAAATCCAACCAAAGACAATCGTGAAATAACACAAACTTACTGCCTGATTTCGTAATGTCCAAATCTAATTTATCACTGAATCACCTACCTTTCTTTTTCTAGATACATACGTGCTTCAACGGATAAAAGTGGCAGTAGAAAATGAGTTTTACAGACGATCTTAAACGAGTATGGATTAAGAAAGAGAATCAGTGATACATTTTTTCGTACGTACTTACATTATACAATTTGAATCCTACATGTTGTTCTTTAACAAATATTTTAAATATATATGGATTTAATTATGTTAGTTACAATTACAGTAACATATACATACATATATATATATATACACATATAGTTTCTTAAATTTAGGATTTGATGAACCATGCCATCAATAATTAAGTCTTTCATACAACAGCTCCGTAGGTTTAATGAGATTAAATGCTTTAGGGTATATACTTGTTGCATTATCTTTCTTAGTCGCTGAAGAAAGTAGCATTACGATTATATTCTCCGTTCGTGGAAAAAGAAGCCACATTAGTGCTGATCAAACTCCTTAACATGAACTAACGCTCAAGATCATGTAATCCGTACACGTATACTTGTTTTTTCTAGAGTTATAAGCGAAAATGTTTTAATCGAACCCATCCTAATCCAATTAATTTAGCCATGAATATAGTTAAGAATTTCAGATCTAATCTGCAAACGAATGCGATGAAAATGTTCAATCGTTTTTTGTTGATTCTTGAAGACTTTCAAGAAAAGTTGTTGATTCCTTTTTTTTTCCGTAATGTTTCATATACACATACATAACCATACAAGAGACACATCCATGTTTCAAAAGATCGAGAGACGAAACAATGTAGACACAAGTTCTGCGGCACTACACAAATCAGTTCTACAAGAATAAGGGTTGATTTCCACCCAAACCATGGATCAGAGATCTAAAAGAAGAAGTAGGCAAGAGAGAAGACGAAGAAAGTGTTTAAGATTTCATTACTCTCAATAGTGGCTGGATCAAAAAGAAAAAAAGAAAAAGACTTAATAGATCGAATCATCGAAACAAGATGAGATCTCCTCACATGCGAGAGTGCGCGGTACTGGCGGTGCTCCGGTGGGTCCGGTGGCTTCCTCTCCGCTAACGGCTACTCGTTCTTTAATTTGATAGGGTTTCGCTAGATTAGCTTATCTAGAAAAAGTCCTAAGGGATGTCTCCTTTCTATATAAGAGGATATAGAAAACCCTAAGTTAATTTTCTCTATATGAATCAAAACATGCGACATGTATAGAACATCAAAGATAATATAATGTTAAAATAACAAGGAGTACATGCATCACCAGCACAGCACTCGACGCAAATATAAAGTCTGAACATAAGCAGCAAGATAAACACCATATCTTTCTTCGACGTACAATGTCTCAAAGTTGTATGTTTGAATTTACTGCGTTTTGTACTCTCATGACACTTCTGATTCTTCATTTAACAATACTAGCTTGACTATTCATATATGAAAAGTCATATGACACAAAATACAAATCATCGGTTGCGACTTGTAGGCTATGTAAGAGTATATTTGGCCATACAACCTCTTTATAATGCTCAACATACAATGAACGTTGCCTCCATTAAAGATAAAGTTGTGCATAATAATAAACAAACAAAGTCTAAAAAAAATCTGAAAGGCTAAACTATAAAAACAGTTAGGAAAACACAATAGTCAATAACAGGAGCACGATCTACCGGTAGCTAATTATATTACAACAAAAAAAACTAAGAAGTGACTGTGACTCTTTCTGTAAAGGTAAAAAATGAGAAAGAAAAGAATCTGATATTTTATTTGGATAACATAAAATGCACAATTTAATTTGCAGAACCGTTATTAAATAATAGTAATAATTATTTTTATATAAAGATTTTAAATATTAGTTGATCTTTTGATCAAATATATATATATATTAGTTGATCTTCTGGATTTCGTTCTATCAATGAGTTTAATTGGTCTATATATTTCCTTTTTCCATAAGGAAAGAGATCTAAATTTGTTAGCATGTTTGAAAAGTCTAATATTGACTGATATTTTAGATGATATAAATACTTTGCAATCTACTAAGTTAGAGTTATCATGTTTATAGAATACATTCACATATAAACGCGTACACAAACTAATCATAGTTCATATAACCAAGCTGTGCAGAATGAAACAGAAGAGAGGTTTGAAGATTGGAAAGGTAGAGAGGCAATCCCTGGCAAACATGGTGGGATCGGACCGGCATCTATGGCTTGTGGTAAAAATAACAAATCTGAATGTTCTTCTTTATTAAGTAATCTTTATATAGTCATTATTTGTATTTGGTGTGGTAAATGTAGTTGTAGAGATGATGGAGAACATTAAAGATGCAAAAACACACAAGATATAAGAACTAGCACTTCTTATTAGATTTAGAAACTCTCTTAAAACTAAATCAATGTGTTTCGCTTAAGGGATGCAACATCTCTGCAACTCTTTATATAAGTCGAAGCTACATCTTAACCTAATAATAATATAGAAACATTCCTAATCTCGATATGTTTTCCTTTTTCCTTAACCCATCAAACTTCACTTTAATGAGTTAACTTGCTCCTCAAGTTAATTGGAATTATCCAACATTCTCCCCCTTAATTCCAACTTGAATCTTGGGCTTGTTGATCTCTTGAACTCCAATGAACTTGCGCATCTCATTGAACTTGATTCTTGCCAACGGTTTTGTGAGTATGTCTGCCTTCTGCTCCACTCCAGGTACGTGCTTCACTTCGATCAAGTCGAACTCCACACATTCTCGAATGAAATGGTACTTCGAGAGTATGTGTTTGCTTCTCCCATGAAACACTGGATTCTTGGTGAGAGCAATAGCTGATTTATTGTCAATCTTTAACACGACCTTCTTGTCTGCTTTGCTCATGATCTTCGCCATTAACTCCTTCAACCATATTGCTTGCTTTGCAGCTTCTGTAGCAGCCATGAACTCCACCTCACATGAAGAAAGTGCCACAATGGGTTGCTTACACGATGTCCATGTGATAGGCGATGTTCCAAGGTAGAACATATGCCCTGTCGTGCTTCTTCCATCATCAACATCCATGTTACGACTGCTGTCATTGTAACCTGTAATCTCTGATGTTCCATCGCGTTTGAAGAAAAGACCATACTCAATGGTGTCCTTTATATATCGCAGTAGATGCTTCACCGCTTGTCCATGGCTCTCTCTTGGACTTTGCATATATCTACTTAATACACCGACCGAGAATGCCAAGTCTGGTCGAGTATGAAGAAGATACCTTAAGCATCCTATGGTGCTTCGATACGATGTTGCATCAATCTCAGGCTCCTCCTCTGCCTTCGATATTTTCAAACTCGTATGCATCAGAACATGATCAGTTAGATTGCATGAGTCCATCTCCGTGTTGACGAGTATACCTTTCGCGTATCCTCCTTGTTTGATGTGAATGCCATCAGCTCCTTGCGTTACTTCTATTCCAAGATAGTATGTAAGCTTCCCGAGGTCTGACATCTCAAATCTTCTTGACATATCGTCCTTGAACTGTTTGATAACCTTGAGCGAAGTCCCCGTTACAAACAAATCATCGACATAGATGGGTACGATGAGAAGCTCCCCCTTCTCTCTCTTTTGATATACTGCAGGTTCCTTGGTACACTTCGTGAACTCCATCTCCTTGAGGACACGATCAAGTTTGATGTTCCAAGCTCTCGGAGCTTGACGTAAACCGTATAGTGCTTTGCTGAGTTTGTACACGTGATCCTCCTTCCCTTTCTCCATAAAGCCTTCAGGTTGAGTCACGTATACATCCTCGTTTAAGTCTCCGTTCAGGAATGCTGTCTTGACATCTAAGTGATAGATTTCCCATCCATTAGATGCTGCCAACGCCAGGAGTAGTCGAATGGTTTCTATCCGAGCAACTGGAGCAAATACTTCTTCAAAGTCTATGCCCTGTTGTTGTACATATCCCTTCGCGACTAATCTTGCTTTGTATTTAATCACTGTTCCATCTGCATTCCTCTTGATTTTATAGACCCACTTCAATCCTATTGGTTTAACACCAGCAGGCTTCTTTATGAGCTTCCAAGTCTTGTTTTTGATGATTGATTCGATCTCTGCCACCATTGCATCGATCCAAGCTTGTATTGATGCAGCTTCGATGTAACTTTCTGGTTCACCATCGATGGTGAGAAATAGTCTACCACCTTCAACTTCAGCGAGTAGAATATAATCATCAAAACGTTTTGGTTTTCTGATGTTACGACCATATCTCGATGTTACATTCTGGTCTTGGTTTGCATCGTTGTTCTCTTCTACTTGATCTTGTTCACCTGCGTCTACAGCTTCTTCTTCTTCATTATTGTTTTGCTCTTCGTGGTGTGGGTGATCTTGATGCTCATCACCATCTCCTTCTTCTATAACATCGATATGAGGAAGCTTGAATGTTTCTGGTTCATCGTTCGTAGTTGTTGTTGTTGTTGTAGACCAATCCCAACTCCTCTTCTCATCAA
>OVBX01001045.1:0-29777 GCA_900406325.1 Erucastrum elatum | reverse complement strand
CTCCATTAATGGTTAAGCTTCCCCAGATTTCGAAGGAGGCAAGAAACTCTAGAAAGGAATGGCGGCTTCACTGACTCTCTCTCTCTATTGGACTGGATACTCAACATTTTTAATTACAAAATAAGAATAGCCCAATAAGCCTATCAAGAACCGAAAAGAAAGAACAAAAAGCAAAGCCCAAATCGAAAAACTCCTTTAACAAATCATAGTATGACAAGTGTCATTTTTCCCCCAAAGAGATAAAAAACTCTACTTTATTAGTATAGATTGAATAATGAATAGTTTGGCCAACATAGTACAGCTGTTCGGCTGTCATGGGAACATCTTACCAACCAAGTAATAAAATCTATGACAGTATATATTTGTAGAATGGATATAACTCGTGAACGCGTATGCTAATTTCGTTGGTAAAAGTGGAGAATAGTTCAGTGTAATTGTATAAAATCTCTATTTTGTATTTATTTATATATCAATTATTATTATTATTTTTCACGGAAAATGGACAAACAGCTGGGCAAGTTATAAGAGACAAGTAATACCCAGTTGTATCAACTCAGTCACAGTCGGTTATAATAAAATAGATAAAATCATTTGGACAATCGTTACCTCTTACAAATATAAAAATACGATGTAAGAAAAATAAAGAAATAAAGCTATACAGCGGACGCAAACTAGGTGTTAGGATTCCTTTTATTTAACAAGTCACGGGAGGATTCTTTCACAACTCCTAGTAGTAGTTTCTCTGTGCTTCCTGACGTGCATGAATTTTTCTTTTGGTAAAAACTGACGTGCATGAATACTGGAATCTAATAAAACTTAATTATAAAGAAAAATCATCTAAAACTGTAAAATATAGGGATCCCAGGTGAATCTCTTATCTCTTTCTGGATTATCATTAATCTATTTTCACACTTTACAGCATTAAGCATGCTGTTTTTTTATCATTATATGTTTTCACATCCTATATAGCATATGTAGGCCAACTTCTTTTTTTACTAAAGGATATGTATGCCAACTTCTAACATATCTTTTTCGCTATACATTTATCATATATACAGATTCCCTAAAATCAAGTATCAATGAATTTTTTTTTCTTGATCAATTACTACAAATTTAAGACTAGGAAGGCAAAAAAGACCGTATGTCGTCGGTTATAACTTCAACGGGTGGCCATGTGAAAAGCAAGAAGTACAGAGAAAACTGGAATTTTAAATAGTATCTTGAGATGGTAACAATACAAAAAGATATAATGAAACAGCTAAGAAAGTAACATCGATCGTCAAAACCCGAATGCATCTGAAGGAAACAGATTGTCGCCTATTGTATCTTTCAACACTCTAGCTTTAACGAATACTATATTCATATGTATGCACACTTACCAATACATACGCAGACGGTATACGAACAACTTTATTAATGATCAAAAGGTAAGTCTTATTAACATAAACTACGTAAATTTATAACATTTTATGGGGTCTAAGACTAAGTGATAACTAAGTGCATGATTTTGATTATCATAGTACGGAATATTTACTACAGTTAGCTTGTGTTTACGTATCTTTTTGAACTTTAGATTCTATAGTTGAATACATTATACACTGCTTCATGTGTCTCATCAGTCGAAATCTCACTCAAAGACGAATGCTACTTGACAAACAAAATCTTTCTGGCCTCTGTTGCATGACGTCACTAAAAACTTACAATTATCTAAAAGCAACCAGGTTCCCCGATGTTTTGATAACATACTTGCTGTTTAATAAATCTATTAATGCCGATAAAATACTTATCGACTTTTATCATATTTACAGCAGAAAGCAGGACAATCATAACCGGTGTTTTTCGACTAAACTATCACCCGGTTTGGGCCTACGAGTGTTCACCAGAATACCTTTTTATTACGTTACAAAAAGTGTACATGCTTTTTCTCGGAACCGTTACAGTAACATCGGTATTCCTTTGTTTGAGATTTTCGCATTAGATTTCACATAAACGGTGGGCAAACCAATTAGTAGAATATAACATCTATGACGTAGTTTTGGTTTTTAAATTTTTTTTTAAGGATAATATAATCAAGAACACAAGTAAAAAAGTTATATAAACTGGGGTTGCATGTCATTTGCTTTGCCGATTATTATGAATCAAGAGCACAAGTAAAAGAATTTTTAGAACTTCCAAATCGAGGTAAACGCAGTTTTGATTGTGGGTTGGCTCAATAATACAACGGTGGAAGTATTCCTAGCTATATCATCAAATTATATGCAACCCCAGTTTATATAAATTCTTCTGCCTCTTGGAATACGTGTTAACATACCGACCGTACTTATATACAATATTTTTTATTTAATTGAGAACACTGAACACTACAACAGTGTAACTTAATATCTAAGTTAAAACCAAAAAAAAAAAAGTTTATTGAAAAAACAGAAAGTTTCTCCTATAAAGTCATCCATCACAAAGAACTCCCACAAGTCACCACAAAATCTCTTTTCTTCTTAATACCATAATCCAAAGAAACACGAGAAATAAGAATCTTGAAGTAAATATGGATCAAGAAGGATCATCACAAACCCTTACCGGGCATGTCCGTTCTTCCTCCGCCACCTCGAATTCTACGGAGCCGGTCCGGACACGTTGGTCACCTAAACCGGAGCAAATCTTGATACTCGAATCCATCTTCAACAGTGGTATTGTTAACCCACCAAAAGATGAAACGGTAAGGATAAGAAAGATGTTAGAGAAATTTGGTGCAGTGGGAGACGCGAACGTCTTCTACTGGTTTCAAAACCGGCGGTCACGATCTCGCCGGAGACAGCGGCAACTTCAAGCCGCTAATGCCTCAGCCATCGCCACCAGAGGAGTTGAAGACCCCCAGCACATGACTACTATGAGTATGCATCATCCTTATAACAACAACGAGATTGATTTGGGATTTGGAAGTTGTAGCAACTCATCAGCTAATTACCTTTTTAACGAGCCTGCATCTCAAGTCTCTTCATTTCTTCTCGGCCTCTCTCCTTCTTCCTCGAATGGAGGATGTGAAAGCAACAATGGCATCATGTGTGATCTCTTCACAATGTATGGCCATGAATCTGATCATCATCATCATTTTCATCATCACCAGCACAGCTCAAAGGACGCATTAATTTCAAGCCCAGCTGATCAGAACTCCAACTTCCACTACCAACAAGGTGAATCATTCATTTGCATGGCTCGTATTATTTTTTGTTGTTCTTACATATTTAATTTTTGTTAAAAACGAATAAAGGGCTAATGACGGTGTTCATCAACGGAGTTCCGACGGAAGTAACAAATGGAGCAATAGACATGAAAGCAATGTTCGGGGAAGATTTGGTGTTACTTCATTCCTCTGGTCTACCTCTTCCTACTGATGATTCTGGCTTCTTGATGCATTCTTTACAACATGGCCAATCTTATTTCCTGGTAGCTAGCTAAAATTATACATAAATTATTAACAAAAGTACTAATAAATATATTTGCGAGTAATGATATTCAGACCAGTTTTTATGTTCGTCTGTGAATCATTTTACTATTAATTAAGAGAATCTGATTTTTCTTGTAAACTACTAATACACGATGCGTAGGAGATGCGCTGAAACCTAATTTTGGTCAAGTCCTAAATGTCTCCTAACTTAATCTCAAGAACCGATTTCACTCTGTAACTAGCTGGAGCATAAAATATTTTGCAGAAAATATAGTTAAATATATCTCAATTTGATGATTGTCGGTTAACTGAATATCACATTTTTTGTAGAAACTAATATCTGTAACTGAAGTTCTTTTATTTAACTGAGTTAAGATTGATGTCAGCTCATAAATAAGAAAAGGATTGGGAAAAAAAATGTCAGCTCTTGTACACACTTATATATATATATATTTATAATTGTAGGTTAACAAAGAAATAATATATTTGAGAAAAAAAACGAAGAACTAATATATAGAATGGTCAAAGTATATGGTTTTTAACAAGTATGTATTTTGTCTTTTTATATTTAAAGAATATAGCTAAGAACACATGAAGCAGAATGTGATTTTTGAGTATTTTGGTGGAATATTATGTATTTAGTGAGTTCATTGGCAAAAGAGACCTTGAGAAATTATATATTCTCTCTTGGTCATGTGAACACTTTCTAGAAATATAAAATGTTTTAATTATCCCTCGTTAGGGTTTTCGATATAAATAATTTAACTAACACAATTATAATTATAGATCTTTTATTTAACAAATTTAATTTTAAATATTTGTTTATTGACTTTTGTTGTATCATCGACAGGTACCAAGACAGACATGACCTGGCTATCTAGTGTTGCAACTTGCAACATATACGGTCGATTATTTTGTTTTTACTTGTATTGATTTTGCGTCCACCGTGTATAAATGTAGATTAAAATATTCTATGTTGGACTCGTCAGATATTTTGTTTTCTTGTCGATTCTTGCTCGCCTGAACGCAAACCTTGACTAAAAATACAAGCAAAAAATCTTAATGGAGATCTACTGTGTAAAATGAAATGCCGAAGCTATTAAACTGAGGGATTTTAATTAGCTTTGATTTAACGTCAAATCTTTTGAAAATCATGCAGCTCATATAACTTATTTAATCACCGGGTGAAGGGTGTTTAGGAACTTCGGATTTGGATATCCTTCTTGATCAATTCTTATTTTCTTGTGTTCATCGCGAGGATAAAATTTATTCCTAAGTGTATACAAAATAAAATCTATCTGGTTTGGTAAGATATGTCAAAAATAATATATCAGAGTCAACATTTGAATAAACCTCTACAAGTTAGAGTGTCGAAGTATGTGTGTTTAACAAATACATTTTATCAAAAGAAAAAAAACAATTACCAAACACACCGGTTAAGCGTCATGGACCACTATATAGCTAGCTTTTCTATTTGGGAGAGAAAATGTAACGTATTTAGGCCACTTCATTGTGGGCTTTATGAGCCCTTTATCTTCCGACTGTATACTGGGTTCTTTTGATTTCTTCGGTCCCAACTAAAGTATATAGCTCGTATAAGTAGTTGAACGGACACTAGGGGCCCGGCCCGACCCAAGGAGTAATTGAGAATTTATAAAACACTCGTCTTTTCTAATTGTTTCAATTCTCATTTTAAAACTAAATTATGATCATAGTTGAGATAGGTTGTTCAAAAAAGATCATAGTTGAGATTTTATAAAATAACCATCTCTTCCTATTGGTTCAATTCTTATTTAAAAACTAAATCTTAATTATACAACCAAATTACGTTAGATATAAATATTTTTTGTTAAAGAACTTTAGAAAGTTTCTGATGGACGGACGGACATGGAATAACTCTTAATTAATCACGTGAAAAAAAACAACTCTTAATTGATCAAAGAAGCTCCAACTCCAAGAAAATCGAAGAAGTAAAAGCCACTCTGCATCTCCACTTTCCTTTCTTCACTGACTGTGATTGTGTGGTGATTTTGATGGTCCATCTTTTTACTATATTTGCCATTTACTTCTGCTCTCTGCACATACTGACCATCTTTACCTGCAAAGATTATCAAAACAATTATTTTAGCCCCCACGTGAAATTTTGATGTATTGAAATAGTAACGTGACATTGTACTACAACTCCTTATATAATATTGCCTGTGCGTACTATTACGATGTAAAACACTGTTTCTTTCTCTCTTGTCATTCAAATTTGTAATTATTGCCATATATATGAAAAGGGATGACATTATCAGAAGTGGTCACTCCTCGTTCGGTTATATAATATTTATGCGAAAATCATCGTTTAATGTGCTTTGAACATTTAAAAAAAGAATCTTAACAAGACTTTGATTTCTAGACTAAAATAAGTACGTAGGTCATGATCAACGTTAAACCCAGTAAATTATATATTTGATCTCGACCAAGCACTGACCTATATCACTATAACCAGAGCACGAAAACGTTTTTCAAGAAAACAAATTAAGTAAAAAGATTCCACGTTTCTATACTCTTCATATCTTAAGAATGCCATGAAGATCATTTCTTTCTAAAAAGAGACAAAGTACTACATAATAAAAATAATAAAACAAGCAAACAAATGCATACATTCTTACCTGGGACAAGGGTATTGTCGTAATTCAAGAAGCAAGCCTGGTTTGTTGAAGAGGGTGGAGTGAGAGAGAGCTCCGTCGTACAAGTAGAGACAGCAGAAGCATCTTCATCGTCGCCGCCGTCATCTTTTCCATTGACGACAGTACCCTTTGCGACCGTACCGAATGACTCACCGTGATTATATCGGGACGAGGAAGAGATCACCATCATTGCAGCGTTTCCCAACGGTGCCTGAGGAGTCTGCACTTGACGTTGTCGTTGACTTTCTCTGGTCCGTCGAGACATGATGACGTGCCAATGGTTCTTGACGGAGTTATCTGTCCGACCAGGGAAGAGACGTGAGATCAAAGCCCACTTGTTGCCATAGGCTCGGTGAACAGCTAAAAGCCTGGACTCTTCTTCCTCGGTGAATGCTCTCTTATTAATTCTTGGGTCTAGTTGGTTAAACCATCTCAATCTACAACTCTTGCCTAAAATCAAAGACGCAACATTATTTACCCTTTAAAATATATTAATTAGTTACTGTCAACTGTGTCACTGATGTGTGTGATTGAATATATATCTTTGTCATTATATGTACAAAGATGTATACGTTTTACTTTAGTAGGCATTAATTTTGGAGAAAATCTCCTCTCTTTGGTCGAATGGAGAAATACGTATTTGTGGAAAAAAACTGAGTTTTTAACAAATCTAATTCTTTCCTCTTAGTTAAAAGGATAAAAATACTTACACCAACGGAATCTTGAGTATGAAATAAGTAGATAAGTAAAAGTAAAGAAATGTACCTGATCTACCAAGAAGGTGACGAGCAATCACGTTCCAGTTTTGGGGGCCAAACTGAGCAACAAGCTCCTTGAGTTTAGCATCTTCTGTTGGTCTCCAGTGTCCCCTTGAGCATAGTTTTGAATTTATTCCCATTTTACCTTTTCGTTTCAAACCATTTTCAGCTCTCTCTTTCTCGTGTTCATCTCCTGACTCCAAGACTGAGACTGATTTGTTGTGAGGATGGTTTCTTGCGAGAGAGAAGTTGGTGTGCGAGTTTGGTGGAGATCTGAAGTTGTTTCTTTCTTCGAATCTTCTAGAGTCGTTGATGGTATAATTACCTGTAGGATTATTCTTAAGGAGATTTGGATTCATCTTTTTTCTTTCTTTCTGAGGCTAGAGGTAAGGGGAAGAGAAACCAGGAATAAGAGGGGGAGAGAGCACTTGAATGGCTTTCCACTGTTTATATGGCGGAAGAGGAGAAAGAGTTTCTCTATTTTTAATGGGACATGTATTCACTAGGACACTAGCTAGTATATATAGGACTATTTTCACACCATACATTAATATATATATATAATATTATAGAAATCTGATGACGAGTTTCAATTTACTTGATTTTATTGTCAGCTGGTTAATTTGCATATCAAAAAGTTGTGTGGAATTTTTTCTATCACATATCAATATCAAATATATTTTTTTAACTATCATCATTTCGTTTACAGATCTTGATACTTTGATTCCAATCTTTTTATATATAGTTACGTATGATTTATAATTGAACTATACTTTTAGTCGTTCATGGTCTTGAAAAATTAGTTGCATAAAGGATCAAAGTATGACAATTTCTCAATTCTCATCACTATCTTTACGAACTTCTCGTAAAATTGTTTCTTCTTCTGTACATGTATTAGAAGATTAATTTGAACGTTCTTCTTCAGGTTGCATTTTCTACTTAGAGAAACTTTCGAATAATGTGATACTTTTGGTTTGAGTTCACTCTATCTCACTCCACACGTGCAAAAGTAAGGCTTTGGAAAGTCGGTGGGTACGTGTGGTATTGCTGCATGCAAACCGAGACCCGCTCGTGCGTTTGGAGGGTTCGATGCCTGTAGCCCCCACACACGCTCAACAGTCTCGGAAACTCCAAAAAACATTTTTGAAACGCTCGTATGGCACTACTATACCCACATTGATATATTGCACGTGTGCACGTACGAACGTGTGGGTGGGAGTTAATTATGGGATAAAAACAACAGAATCAACTTTTGTCTGTTCGGACACAGAGCAAGAAAAGATCTTAAAGGGAGATAAAGTAATTGCTTTCTCAGTTTAACGTATGTGAATGTATGTGTGTCTGTGCGTGTGCATAGACATATATTTACGAGCAGATATAAGTATCACTATAATTAATCGCGAGTAACAACTACTAGTTTAAAGTATGCGAGAATCTATGCAAGAAATACTAGCTCTAATTAAGACTGTCGTTGTTTAATGAAATGGACTATGTTCTTCTTCTTAAATATTGAAGTTTAATTGAAGTAGGACATGATATCCTTATGTATTACATCAATTGAATGGTCACACATTTGAATGCGAAATGGAGGGGATACCAAAATGTAACTGAAGTCGAACTTGGAATTAAATTCAACAGAAAACGCGCACAACGATAAATATAACACAAAGAAAAAGAAACGGTAGAAACCAAAGAAAAGTACCCAAAAGATTATTTAATAGTGTCTTTGTTTTATGTGAGTTTTGGTTATGGGAACGGTTTCATTAATTTTTGAAATCTTCTGCTGACGACAAAGAAAAAAAGTCGTGTACCGGCGTGGAATGACGATATGATGAACTGTTACACACGAGCGGATCGTTTTGCTACCTAACACATGTCCCGTCATCTCTTATTTCCGTTTTTGGTTTTTAAAGAAAATATCCTCGAACCGTTATGGACCATTTCCAATTTTTTAATTTGTTGTACGTCTTGCATAACAATTATTTGATGACATTTTACAAACTGAAACTTTCGACCATGGGATAACTTTTCCAACGAGCATGAAATGCTTTGAATTGTAATTTGAATTTTCCTTTGTAACTGGCATTGATAATAATTTGAATTCTTGTTGAAATGAAAATTTTATTTTTAATAAAGTTTTCAATAACGAACGTAACCGATTCTTGGTTTACCTTAGATATGGATGATATGAAAGATGTGTTTAGTATGGGATTTTGTTTCATAAAATGTCATCAACTTTCTTTAGGGGTTAGATATTTAGGAGTATGGCTTAATCTTTTGGACGTGGAATAGGATTGTTTGCTTCTCAAATTAGTTCATGGATCCGTCAGAATCTCGGACTAATTAAGTTCGTTATTTGATAAAGTGGTCGATATATTTGTTGGCAATTAATCAGTTTTCTCTTTACATACTAAGTTTACCAGTTTTAAGTTTATATATGTAGTTTAGCAAGAAAAAAAGAAGTTTATATATGTGATCTTGCACATCGACGAAAAAGTCCAAAATGGTTAGTGGTTCTCATCGGTCGATGTTATCGTCGGCCAGAAATGCATATTATCATATTTCTGTTTTCTACCATTCTCACTTGCTCAGTTTGTGTGTAAGATTTTTAGCAACTATGGAATCACAAAACAGAAGGTGGAGAGAGAAGGAAAAATCGAAACTCCAAAGTACTAAAATAATAAAATTTCGGTAATCATGAGATAAGCCACACTCTCATTCACTTAGAGAAAGTTTCTGGATTAGTTTTAAAGAGGACACTTTAGCTAATTTGAGGAATTTAGGGCTTTATCTCATGCATGATGCAATGACATAAAGTCTCTTTATATGAGTAGAATTTAATTATATATCATGTCAAAGTTGTTAGCGGGTTCATTGCATTTGTATTATATAAATAACTAACATATCACATCAGTGTACATTGTGATTTATTATGATTATAAATACATTTTGTGGGAATTATTGTGGTTTTATACCTTACGGACTAGATTGAAAGTCATTATCGAGGCAGTTAATTGTCCACGTACCCACTAATATGTTAGTCCACATGGATCCAAATAACAAGTTTAGTTAACCCAATGTAAAGAGTTTGATGTAAGCAAAAGTATTAATCAAAATAAGCATTAGTCAAAAGTTGACGGCGGTGATCGGCAACTAACCACACCCAATTTTTAACTCGCAATGATTTCCAAGTCGAAAATAACACAACTATAAACTATTACTATCTCTGTTTTACTACCTTCGAATCATTGTGTTTTGTATCTTTCATTCTTTTAGCCTAATTGCTATTTTTAAATGTAATGTGTTTTTATTGTTATTATTAATTTTACGTTTATACTGTCTTCGAGCTAATAAATTATTTGAAACAATTTGATTATTTACATTGTATCTCCAATAGCAATTATGTAGATTTTCTACAAGAACATAAAGGAAAGCCCTGTTAAAACGTTTTTCTATATCATATAGATAGAGTTCAATTGAAATATAACCAATTTAAGTTTTAAATAAACTATGTATGTAAAATTCCTAACCATGTAAATTCTAAAATTTTAAGTAAATTTAAATCATAATTAGTTAAGTATTTGAAATCACTTAGTATTTTATTATAAACATATAGAATATATGTCCTTCTTTTAATAATGTAAGAAGTTGTAGAGAAGATTTAGTGTTTCAAAATACAACTTGTTTCAGAACTTTCTAAATTTACTTTAATTCTATTGATTACTGTATGATCTATAATATTTATTGCATTATCTATGATTGGTTCATTTGCTTTATATTTATATTATTTTCTAAAATGAATTTCTTAGTTTCTTTGATTTTAGCAAAAACATTATAATATAGTTAATAAACATTATTGTATAATATAAAACAAAGAGATGGGATGTTTCGAGAAAAAAAAAGAAAACAGAATATATTTAAATGGTTTTAAGCGAAAGTATTTTTTGGATGCTGGTCATGTTTTACATTTTAAACTATTGAACTCACGAAAATGGATACCAATTTAGATGACCTTAATAAAATATGTTGGGCTTTTTCAAGTTTATGTCCAATTCTTCTACAAAATATTAGTATAATATTGTCCAATTTGGATTCAAAAACAAAGTACGCACGGATTTACTATAAGACTCCTTCCTAAAAAACCTCATACTAAGTGGACTTGGGTTGACATCTTAACCAAATCTTCAGATATCACCTATATCTCTTCATAACTTTATCAGTCACAAATTGACAAAAAAAAAAGAACTCATGAGTCACAAATCAAATGACCTTGAAAATCTTTTGACAACGCAACCGTTGATTAATAAAGATAAAGAAGTAATTAAGTGCAATGTGTAGCCCATAATGAGCCCATTTAGGCCCATAGTACAAAAGAATAGATATAATTTGACGGTTCACTGAAAAGATGTTATCTTCCGCCGAACAGTCACCGTCGAAGAGGAGGGACGACGATGAACTACGCCAAGTTCCGGTTCTGAAAACGAGTTCTTTCCCGGTATACCAGAAGAGCTCCTCCGTCCAGTTGTTGCCTGCTTGGAACTTGCTCGTGATCGACCCGAGTTGCTTGAGTAAGCTAACTGCCGTTTCCATCTAGTTTAAACTTGAGTTTCTTTTGGTTGATGTTTTATTAGAATGGTTCGTGGAGAGATGTCCATGTGGTGGTGGAGAATGTGAAGCCGTTCTTGTTTAGGACTGCTCCTGATTCTCTCGAAAGGATGAGCCTTTACCCTCTTTTCTACCCATTAGATGCGATTTCTAGAATTACGGCAGGAACATAGCCTGCTTGAGATGCGACTGCAACCGACCCAGGGACTTCTCATTTCTCACCCATTTCAGCTAACTCTGCTTATGCGAAGGATCCTGAACTTGAGAGAAGACTTGTCGAAAATGAAGAGAAAGCACAGAGGTGGTTTAGTAAACTAGTAGCACAGCAGGGTGGTGGTTCTGATGCAAACAGTGTTGGTAGTACAGATGAAGATTTCCTTGAGATTATGCCTTTGAGGAAAGGAGTGAGTAGATACGTTGTTTACACGAGAAAGACACCTCTTGAGAGAAGGTTGGCTAGTGCTGAGACAGATGGAACTGATTCGAATAGGAGCCTGAATGAGATTCTCGGTTCTACATCCTCTTTGGCTTCTTCCACGAAAAAGAGTGAATACTGAATAGGTTTGTCATCAGCAAGAGAAAAACTCCATTAGAACAGCGTTTAGCTTCTCAGCGCCAGCAGAGAAATCCTCCTCCATTCACCTATTGATCCAAACGGTAACAGAGATTCATGAAACTTGTAACATAACAGTTTTGCAGTCTAATTTACAGTACCACTATAAATTATGAGATTTATTACATCTGTAAAGTAATAAACAAAATTATTTGGACATTTTCAAAAAAAAAAGAGAAAGTATGAGACTAGAAGAAAGCATCTTTCTTGCATATATACGAACCAATACCTTCCATGTAATAAACAATTAACGTATAAAGCAAAAGAGCATCCTAACCAACTCTTGAAACCAAATAGCATTTGCATTTGTTTACAAGCATTTAAACTCAAAATGACGTCGTTTCTGATCTGCTAAAAGTCAAAGCTTCTTCCCTCTCTCTCTCTCTCTCGACGTGGCCTTTCCATTTATCTCAAACTTCTCTGGCGCTCTACCTTCTCTCTCTCTCTCTGCTTCTTCTTCCATGTCTCACCTCGCAATCTCCACGAAGAAATGGGCGAGAAAAACCGGGACAGCCATTCACGCCGCTCTATCTTTCATCATCTTCTTCTTCCTCGACCTCACCGACGCCATCCTCTGCTTCGTTTACGAGCTCCTCGACGAGCTTCTGGAAGGAAACTCCCAAAGCTGCTACTGCAACGCGTCTCCTCGTACCACCGTTGAGAATGAGGTCTCGGAGACTTTATTCAATAGGAGAAACGTTTTCCGTGAATTCGCGAGAAAGCTCAAGCTTTCCCGGAGAATGGTAAACTCCAAGAAGACTCATGATGAGATGACGAATAGATGGTCAGATTGTGGATGCCAAACATGCAGCTCGTGGACGAAGAAAGAAGATGGGAATCTTCACGTCGTAGTCAAAGATTCAACTCCTCAAGGTCTAATATTATATTAATTAAATACGTTTTTTTTATATGTTTGCTTACGATTGAATTTTAATGTTATTAACAAAACAGAGGACTCTGTTCGAGAACCGTTGGAGGATGTAATATTCATACACGGGTTCATGGGCTCATCGTATCTCTGGACAGAGACTGTGTTCGAGCACTTTAAGGAAGATCGTTACAGGCTATTTGCGGTGGATCTTTTGGGATTCGGGGAGAGTCCTAAACCAAGAGACAGTCTCTACACGTTGAAGGATCATGTAGAAGCGATTGAGAGATCTGTCGTCAAGCCTTACCAGTTAGGTTCGTTTCATTTGGTTGCACATTCGATGGGGTGCTTGGTTGCTCTTGCTCTGGCTGCTAAACACTCAACCATTGTTAAATCTGTCACTCTTGTCGCACCGGTGAGAGATTAGTTTTGTTTGTCTTATCTTATGTTTCAGTATAATTTGTGAGCTAATGTTTGTTGTGTGTGTGTTTTGTGAACAATGCAGCCATATTTTTCTTCATCACTTGAAGGATCGGTTTTGACCCGAATCGCTGGGAAGCGGTTGTGGCCGCCGCTAGCGTTTGGTACTGCGGTCATGTCGTGGTATGAACATGTGGGTCGATGCGTTTGTTTCATAGTCTGCAAGCATCACAAGATATGGGAATGGCTCATCAAGCTATGTACTGGTAAAAGGTGAAAACATTTTAACCGGTTTTATTATTTTGGTTCGGTTTAATAAAGGTTTGATGGTCTTTGTTAGGGAGATTCATTGGAAGATACTAGACATAACAAGACACACACATCACTCAGCATGGCATAGTATGCACAATGTGATCTGCGGTGCGTCAAAATTCGCGGATGGACATCTTGAAACCCTTGTAAACTCCGGCGTTAAGATTCACTTGATGCAAGGCGACCGTGATGAAATGGTTCCTTTGCATTGCTCTGGAGACATGAAGAAGAATTATCCGGCTGTAGAAGTTGAGATTGTTGTTGGTGCTGATCATGAGAGTGTTATAGGCGGAAGAAGAGAAGAGTTTGCTGAGAGATTGAAGAGCATTTGGAATTCATGTAGTAAGTAGATAAGGTTCTCGTTACTGGAAAGTCCAAATCAAAGTCAGTTTTGCTACAAACACAATACAAAGAAACCAAAAATTCTTACTGCTGATTCTTGTTCTTCTCTTTGACGTGAAGGGATAGAGATACCAACTTGGGGAACATAAGCTAGGTGCAATGCAAGTTTGCCCAATGTGATGATCACCAAGTACTCATTACAAAGTAACTTGGCTGGGAGATAGAATATACATTGTCTTGTAGTCCAACGATTAGCCGCAAACTCGAATGTGAACCATAATTTATGTACAATGAATTTGGAAGACTGTACTTGATCACTGGATTCAAACAGTGATCTCATATAGTTCCAATGAAAGAAAAGTATATTTTTTACATTAGTTTTTAACTCCGGTCAAAGTAAAATGTAATTAGATTATGGAATAATATTGCAAAACAAATGCAACTATAACGTCATGGGGGGTTAGGTCTACCAGATCCCATCCCCTCTTAATGGCGGAGATAACAAGCTAAAGAGACCACTCCTCCCGTTATAACTGACTTTACACCTCTTTCTTCTTCTTCTTCTCTATTCTCTCTGTTTCTTTTCTTCCTTTCATTTCCGCCATGGATACAGAGTTCCTCCGAACCCTAGATCGTCAGACTCTCTTGGGAGTCTTCGTCGCTTTCGTCGCCGTCGGCGCCGGAGCTGCTTACTATCTCACTTCCTCCAAAAAACGCAGAGGTTCACGCTCCCAAATTCAAAACCTTTTTTCACTTTTCACACTGCCTATCTGAAAAGCATGAAACTTTGAGTCTTTAGGCAAAGATTTGTATTTGGAAGGTTGAATTAGCCAATGTTAAAAATCAAGCCTTTTGTTATACTTGTCTACTTGTTTCAGCTAAAAGTCGTATGGGTTTTGTTGGATTATATATGTATAGGATGTTTGGATCCAGAGAACTTCAAGGATTTTAAGCTTGTCAAGAAGCAACAGCTTAGTCACAATGTGGCTAAATTCGTGTTCGAGCTTCCATCTTCTACCTCCGTCTTGGGTCTTCCCATTGGTCAACACATCAGCTGCAGGTTTTGCTCTTCACAGCTCTCTTTAGTATATCATATATGAAATTGGCTATGAAACATACTCATTTGTAAGGTTTTTAGGTTATGTTTCTGTGTTTAAAGATCGTTTGGGATGATATATAATGAATGTTGTCCATAGGGGAAAGGATGCTCAAGGAGAGGATGTTATTAAGCCTTACACTCCCACAACCTTAGATTCTGACCTTGGGCGTTTTGAGCTTGTTATTAAGGTATATATATGCTTTTACTCTCTCACTCAGCTTGACTCGTTTTTTTTTTTGTATTCTCACTAACTCAACTACGAAAATCACGTTGCCAACTATAGATGTATCCGCAAGGAAGGATGTCTCATCATTTCAGGGAGATGCGTGTTGGAGACCATCTTGCTGTTAAAGGACCAAAGGTACTTTACTTTTATTAACTCACATGTTCATTACAATCAAAATTGTTATTAAGTACTATACATCTTGAATCTCAAAAAAAATTCTATTGTTTTGTTACTTTGTACTTGACAGGGTAGGTTCAAGTATCAGCCAGGTCAGTTTAGGGTATTTGGAATGCTTGCTGGAGGTTCAGGCATCACTCCCATGTTCCAAGTATGTCTTATACAGTTGCACCTAACATAGTTTTTGAAGACATTTTATATGCTCTAAAACACATTTGATTTCGAATTTGTGAAGGTAGCAAGAGCGATTCTAGAAAACCCAACAGATAAGACAAAGGTTCACCTCATTTACGCCAATGTCACATACGAAGACATTCTCTTAAGGGTATAAAGTGTTTCTCACCTTCTGACTCTTACGAGTTAGGAAACAAGAGTTACGTTTTCATCCTCCTTTCAAACACTAAATATAATGTGAGTGTATACTTTTTTCAGGAAGAACTCGAGAGTCTGACTACCAATTACCCCGATCAATTCAAAATCTACTATGTTTTGAACCAGGTTAGCCACCAAAATAGAAATGTTGTGGGGTTCCTCTAATCTCTAAAGTAACTCTTTGCTGATACCTTTTTATCTTGATGCTTTTGGTTCAATCTTGTGTGGCAATATGATTAGCCTCCAGAAACATGGGATGGTGGTGTTGGATTTGTATCTAAGGAAATGATTCAGGCCCATTGCCCTGCACCAGCATCCGATATTCAGGTAGCAAACCTTCCCTTTGTTACTTGATCTTGAACGTACCACAGTCATCACTGTTTCCAACTCTAAATATTTTATGTGAAACAAAACCAAGAAAACTGCAAGTGAATGAAACGTTTTGAGTGATGAACATTGGATTGGTGTATATGTTTGAATTGCAGATCCTAAGATGTGGACCACCGCCGATGAACAAGGCCATGGCTGCAAACCTTGAAGCACTTGGTTACTCTCCTGAGATGCAATTCCAGTTCTGATCTATAATACTTTGCTTTTGATTTTGCTTCTCCACAAAATGGAGCTATTTAAAAGAAAAAACTCGCATCTCTGATCAATAATGAGAGTTGCTGTCTTAATTGAGTGAGAGTTGTGTGTCTGTTAGAAGCTTCGTAAACCATTGTGTTTGTTTGACCGTTTGTTTACTCGCTTGAAGTTCTGATTTATTGGTTAAAGATTTGGTTAGGCATGTGGTTTACGTATACCGGTTTGGTTTGGTATTCATATAAAGACTTGATAGTGACAATGGACATCGACACCAACATGACCTGCCCTATATGTTTGTTTTGGTCTGTTGCAATCAATTTGGTCGACTGGTCCTACTACTGTGCATGAATCATGAGTCACTTTAATAGCATTTGCTATAAAAAGGATGATTGAAATTGATTTTTTTGGTGAAAAATTATTATTATAGAAAACAGTTTTTTGTTCCTTTCAAACACTTTTTTGAAAAAAAAAATACTTTTTTGAAAACATGTAAATAATAAAATAATAAATTCAGAAAATGAATTGAAAGATGTTTCAATAGTTAACAAATTGCTAAAACCATGAAAAAAAATCGTTTCTTTGTTAAGAATGTAAATATCCTTGGGAGAATGAAGTGAAGTGAATCTGTTGAAATGAAATGAAAGATGTTTCAATAGTTAAATTGCAAAAACCATGAAAATATCGTTTCTTTGTAAAGAATGTAAACATCCTTAGGAAAATGAAGTGAAGTGAAGCTGTTAAAATGAAATGAAAGATGTTTTAATGGTTAATAAAGTATTTCCTTCTCTCATCATCATTATCATCTAACTAAACTTTTATCTTGACATCATAGTCATACTACTAGCGATATTATAAAATGAAATGTTGGTGGACGATGAATAATGCTATTATATCGAGGGAATCAAAGAAAATATTTTAGTATCGATTTACTTTTGAAGTATTGGTGAACGATAGGGAACTTTGCGTGGTTTCGATATTGTTAAAGCACACTCTGATTAAAGTAGGTACGCCACGGTCCAAAAAGAAAGATGAACTCATGACTCAGTAGTACACTTACTTTTCTCTTCTTGGTTATGAATCACATTATCCATCCATACTCTGACACGTACCTCTTCCTCTTACATTTCTTTACTGATGGAATTACAACACGCAATAAGAAGTCCCACATGCCGCATCGCGACAATGTAGTGCATCTTTTGGCTTTTTGGTCTTGTATGGGTCAATCATCAAATGTCATAAAATACCAATGTTAAAAAGTTAAATTCCGACCACAAATAGTTACTGTAATACCCAAACTTATTAACATACAAAAATCTCCAAAACTGTTATCCAAAGGCCAAGAGTATCAGCCTAATAGGTTTTGCTATTGGTAGAATGACTTGACGAGATAATAAAAGTTTTGGGTTGTTTTGCTGATCGAGTTTCACAAAAATCAAGTTTGTAATGGTCTTCTTTTACGTAAGTGTATTCTTACAAGTCACCATCCACCTGAACAAACTAAGCAAATCCAAAATTTGTATAACCATATTATACTAATTACCGTAAGTTGTTATCATAATTACAATTTGAAAAGGTTTCTGTGAAGCCGCAAACTTTTCCAACATAACTAAACAAGTTTGTTCATATATCACTCTCACCAAACAAGAAAATAGAAAATAAAACTTTCCTTCTTCGTGATTATTAGAATTTGAATCTATGTGCAAACAATTATTAATGGGAATATTTATACGCCATGCATGTATCATATTCGTTTTTATATGTATAATACTGTTGTTGACGTCATCGTGTAATATGATGCATGCCGATTGGATTATTCACTTGCGTATAAGTAGATAACTTTTTTGCTGACAATATATGTACATATTACGAAAGAAGTTTTACTCCAACCATTTCAAATTAATTGTTGTTGTTGAAGAAAATTTCCTTTCAAAATAAACGTCGTTTTAAATGTGTTTTAATCTATGTGCATGAATCTAAAACGACAATTAAAATGCAACAGGAGTATCGCATTATTAATGATGAAACAAATCCGACTAATCAATTTAAAGGTTTGAACCGTTACTACAAAATATTGCTACCAGTACATTCATATACATTTGAGTCTTGATTGGTCACCCAATAAATATTAAAGAAAGACCTTTCATATGAGTTACAATTGGAAAATAAATGGACATACTCTTCGTGGAAAGAGACGTGGAAAATTTCCAAGAGTTTCTTTTGTCCTCTTCTCTACTTTTTATTTATTTTACTTTTGCCATTTTAAGGGTCCTTTTCATATAGCCATCATCCATTGAATTAAGACATCGAGATCTTAAGTGTTAAGGAGACTAATAAGTAATAATGTCTTTTAACCCCAAGTGAAACCTTCTTCCCTAAGCTTCTCTCCTTCTTTATATATCTCCTTTAACCTCTCGTTTTCACTCTCTCCATCTTCAACAAACACAACAGTAGAAAAACAGAGAGATACGATGTTTTTTACTAAGGATCTTCCCTCACCTACCTCGATTTTCACAGCGTACGCATCAATGGCTGGCTACATGATGATGATACGATCAATGGCTCACGAGCTCATCCCAGCTCCTATCCAAGAGTTCATCTACTCTTCTCTCCGTTCCCTGTTCAACCGCTCTTCCTCCACGACTCTGACCCTAACCATCGACGACGACAACATGGGCATGAGCAACGAGATCTACCGAGCCGCTCAGACCTACCTCTCCACCAAGATCAGTCCAGACGCCATCAGGCTCAGGATCAGCAAAGGGCACAAAGACAAACACGTCAACTTGTACCTCAGCGACGGAGAAATCGTCAACGACGTGTTCCAAGACGTCGAGCTGAAGTGGATATTCGTCACTGACGGCGGCGGAGACAAGAAAACCGGCGGCGGAGGTGGCGGAGGAAGAGGTGGAGGAGGAAGAGGCGGAGGGAGGAGAGGTTCTGTCGACGACGACGGTAAGAGCGAGTACTTCGAGCTGAGCTTCGACAAGAAGCACAAAGACTTGATCCTCAACTCTTACATCCCTCACGTCGAGACCAAAGCCAAAGAGATCAGAGACGAGAGGAGGATCCTGATGCTGCATTCTCTCAACTCTCTCCGGTGGGAATCCGTCATCCTCGAGCACCCTTCCACCTTCGAGACGATGGCTATGGAGGATCAGCTCAAGCGTGACGTCATCGAAGATCTTGACCGGTTCATAAGGAGGAAAGAGTTTTACAAGAGGGTTGGGAAAGCTTGGAAGAGGGGTTACTTGCTGTACGGGCCACCTGGTACCGGGAAGTCTAGTCTTGTTGCTGCCATGGCGAATTACCTTAAGTTTGATGTCTATGATCTTCAGCTCGCCAGTGTGATGCGTGACTCTGACCTGAGGAGGCTCTTGCTGGCGACACGTAACCGGTCTATTCTTGTCATAGAAGATATCGACTGTGCGGCGGATTTGCCTAATAGAGTGGAGCCACAGCAGCCTGGTGAAGTCAAGAACCGTGGCGAGTCTCAGGTTTGGTTCTGTCTCTATGGATTTGGTACTAACCCAAATCAAACTGAACCAAACCAAACCGAAATTAATAATACTAACTAGACTTTTTTTGTTAGTGTATTTAATTGGCATTTTTCTTGTGTTCTATTAGGGACCTTTGACGTTATCAGGGCTTCTGAATTTCATTGACGGGTTATGGTCAAGCTGTGGAGACGAGCGGATAATAATATTCACGACGAACCATAAAGATAGGCTTGACCCGGCGTTACTACGTCCTGGTCGTATGGATATGCACATTTACATGGGACATTGCACTTTTCAAGGATTCAAGACTCTAGCCTCTAACTATTTGGGCTTGAACGACACCACAATGCCGCACCGTCTTTACCCGGAGATAGAGCGACTGATGGATGGGGACGTGATCACGCCGGCACAAGTGGCAGAGGAGCTGATGAAAAGCGAGGATGCTGACATGGCGCTTGAGGGATTGGTGAGTGTTTTAGAGAAGATGAGGTTTAAAGCTGATGTATCGAGTCAGGTGATGATGAGGAAGGAGAATGGATTGGAGATGGATGAGATGACGTTAAAGCGTGATACTGAGGGTTCTCCAAAGAAGAATGGTAAAAGGATTAAGAAACTTGTTCTGTTTTGGACCTAAGACAGTGTTGTTAGAAACTTCTATGATCCAGCATTAGCTCAAATAAGAAAGATTATGAGGAGACAAAAATAGACCGAAGAGCCTTACTATTGTAAAAGTTAACAAGAAGTTTGGAAATCTCTGATGATATAAATTTAAGTGTTTTTAAAATTTTCTTATATATTTTTATATATGCAGGGTTGTGACTTGTGAATGGTTGAAGACCCACTAAGAAATATGGAACTTTATTTTTCTTCATAGGAATTGCTGATAATAATTGATAGTCTTTTGGAGGTACATTACTAAGAATGTTATACAATGCACACTATTAATTTACCTATATGAAAAGAATGTTTGAACGTTAAATAAGGTGTGGTTCACCGTATTTAACATTTGGCTTTTCTAATAAAGTGTGGTTCACTTGATCATTAAAACGGAAAATCATGTGACTAAAATACATGTGTTAGTGCTTGAGATGTACTATTTAATTTACTTGTGCTAATAAAAAATTTAGAATATAAGGGATTTATGTTCTGTTTTTACAAACTTATTATATTTCGAACAATAGTTACGTTTTAACGAACCTTTATATATAGATCTCTCACTTTCACTTTCTCCTTCAACTTCAACAATAATTATTGGACCAATACAAGGGAAATAAAACATATGTTTGTTTGTCAAAAGGACAATATACCAAATTAATTAGAAGAGAAAAAACGAAAAATTATTATAAAATTTAAATGTTTGAAGACTTTAATATACAATTTTGAATGTTTTAGATACTTCCTGCTAGTTTTGTTTCTTTCCGGAAGTAGCCCACAAGCTTACAAGGTTTGCAACAAAGACCTCTTTTCTACTCATTATCACCGAACTATGATCAGTTCTGGCGATAACCTCAACTTCAACCTCCGGGAACTTGGCTTTCATGTTCCACAGACAGTCAATAGGAACCACAGCATCCTTATCCCCCTGCACCACACTTATTTTAACACCGGAGTCTATCAAATTTTCAAGGTGTTTATCCGTGAATTTTGCTCCTCCGCATAACACATTATGCATGCTGTGCCACGATGACTGATGCGTGTGCTTGGTCAGTTCCGTTATCGTCAGTGGTAGTTTACTAGATTATTTTTTTTTTAAAAACAGAATGTTTCAGAACCGGATTACGTTAAAATCAAATAATAGCTAGTACTCTTTGGTCATATTTATTATACCTTCTCCAAGTTATAATTTTGATAATCTTCTCCCATGTACGGTGGTGCTTACAAACGACAAAGCAAACCCCACGTGCAATGTGTTCGTACCAAGCCATCATCGCTGAGAAAAACGAAGTCGGTGGCCAGAGTTTCTTCTCGGCGATCACATCAAGAGCATCACAACTTGCTCCTTCTTTATCACCAAAGTACGGCTAAATCCAAAAAAAAAAAATATTTCAGAAAACGTTGTTTGGAAACGTGTTTTCAAGTTGAGTCACATTTTCATGATCTAAAAAACTCACCGGAGCTACCAAGGCGACGGACTTGGTACTGCTGGAGAATTTGGCAGCTAAGGCTACTGCAACTATGCATCCCATGGAGTGTGCTACAACATGGAACGAAGTCAAATTGTTTGGTAATATAACCGATTTTTCTATCATTTCAACATGTTCTTGCAACGAATATTGACAGTCTCTAGGTTTTGGACTGTCGCCAAACCCTAGAAGATCGACCGCGAAGAATCTGTAGTTAGTTTTCTCGGTGGTCTCGGGTAGATGTTTGAACACCGTGTTGGTCCAATACGATGAAGATGCTAAGAATCCGTGTATGAATATAACGTTCTCTACCGGTTTGTTGCTCATTGATAAATCTGATAAAAACAAAAAAAAATAACACGTTTTAGAAAAAAAGATTTATCAACCTAGCTAGATGATCAAAGTTTAAATACCAATTAGTAGTAATTACCTGGAGATATTGAAGGTTGCTTGACGATCACGTTAAGTTTATCGTTGTTAGTCCAAGAAACACAATTCTTGCAACCGCAATCAGACCACCGGTTTGCAACCTGACGAGGGGCTTTCTTCATTTTATCGGGGAAAAGGAAAGTTCTCAAGAAAGTAGCTATACCAATTTTCTTGGTGATCTCAGGGAGTTTTTTCGCAAACCGGAGAAAACCGGCTTGTCGGAAAATGTTTCTCCTCCGGTAAAGAGTCTCGGACAAGTGTTGATGGTCTGAAAGAAACTCCTGTCCGGAGAAGTCATCTGTCTCTTGAGGGTCATTACAGTGGCATGACTCTAGTTTGTCTTCCATAACTTGGTCGAGGAATCTGAAAACGATGCAGAGAAAATTGTCGAGAAGGTCAAAAAGGAAGAAAACAGCCCAACTCGGAGCTCCGTTGATTACTGAAATACAGTTTTCTTGGAAAGTCGAAGCCATCATCGTAGCGAGCGATCTTTAGAGGGAGAAAGAGGAAAAGAGAGACAGGTGAGTGGTGAATGAAAAACATCTCTTAAGACAGCTTTTTATAGACTTCAACTAGTGACTACAAATGTTTGATAGTTTTTTTTTTGTATTATGTTATTATTAGTTGGTTGTGACTTGTGTGCATTTGAGCATTTTTTATTTTATTCACGTAGGTTCCTCCTCCAGAGATGGGGTTTTATCTATAGTCGTCATAAACTCATGCAAGTAAACAATAAGAAAAGATTCTGAACAACATCACTCTTTCCTTGTTTTTTTTTTCTCCAATAACCATTTTAATTTTTTTTCTTTATATTACTAGGAGAAATCTGATCAATATTTATTTTTATTTAATGATTATACAGTCAAAAAGAACAATTTTATTTCTAAAAATTTGCCTTCTGTTCAAAAGAATAAAAGAAAACTAATGGTTAATTAGGTGGAAAATAAAATATCGGGCAATGAGAATAGATGAACTTTGGTCAAGTTGAAAAAAATTTTGATCATGCTGGGAAAAAAACTATTATCAAGTTTTTCTTAGTATGTAACTCGAATGTACTAAAATCCAAAAAAAAAACTTGATCAATGTTTATTTAAACTAATGCCTGAAATTCAGTTATACCTAATTAACAAATTTACAATGTTTTCTAGCATTTGTTTATTTATGTTATGACAAAAGTATAAAGTCATGGAAGTAAACTTAGACCTTTCTAGTGAATGATCATAACAAAAATTAAATTAAACTTTACAAAAATTAAATTGTATGGTCATAAAAAGTCAAAGTTAAGCCTCGACTCAGACATTTTCTTATAAGTCTACTCAACAAAATTAGTGTATGCGTGGATCACATGGAGACTGGATTATATGATTAATCTAAAATCCTTTGAAATACCTTAGATCTCGATCCCTTGTTGGTGAGTTGGAAAGCTCATGGTGCTAAGAAAAAGAATGCGATGATGAGTATAAAAATTTCAAAGAAAAAAATGTCTTAAGTCACTCAATAGAAGTATAGTGTGCTCATTACTGGTAGAAATCATGGCTGTGTTTAAACATTTAAGTAATGAGAATAGTAATATATCCAATTTAAATAAAAATCACCACAACAAAGTTATGGTTGTCCATTAAAGAATGTTGAAGTAAAATTCATCCGAAAATGTTGACTATTTGGCTACTTGAAGTATTGTCCATTTTCTAACTGTATTTTCCGGATTACTATTAATGTATTTTTGCTTTTTGAAAGAAAACAAACTATTTATATATTGAAAGGAAGACTATTTATGTAACTTCCTAGTAGCTATTCAAAATTTGGTAGTTAATAATTGATGTTGCAGGGAATTGTGTTGTTGTTAACTGCGACTATGCAATAGAAAGTTGAACTCTTTATAAATGAATGTGTAGAAAAATAAACACGTTTAACTTTTAACATTACTAAATGGCTTGTTCATCATGCTTTGTGGTTTAGAATTTTTCTATGTCATAAATCATAAGAAAGAAGAATTTTCAAAAATTTAATAAGAAATTAGTACATAAAACGTGTAATTTTCTTCAATAATAGAAAACATGTAATTATTTAAGAGCATAAAATAATACTATCTAGTCTAATAAGGCAATAATATGAGTTGCGATGTGGTCAACGGCATGAAAAATGCGAAACTAGATGTTATCGTTTATCTTTTTATTCAACAGACATTTATTGTATTAAACCATTATTATTTTATACTATGTATTTTTTTTTGTGTAAAACAACACATTTTGGTTGAATATTTAATCTGAAAATGGATTTCCTTACAATACGGTCACGTTCACGTTCACGGTACATTGACTTATGAATAATGTTTATGAATTGGTTGCCGTTGTGTATTATTAAGGGAATATCTATATATATATAAAGTATTCATAATTTAAAAGATTGCAAGGAATTATACGTACCTGATATAGAAATTGGTATCTGAGATTCAAGAGCAACATACTATTTTCCTAATACGGTAGACATCACGCGTCAAATTACGCTTTATTATATTCATTTATATGGTATTTTACATGGAAAAGGTGTGTCTCATCACACCTATAGATAGACGAGTCTGATGAGATTCAATAGAGGATTAAAATTTACTATGCATCATTAATGCATGTAACCAACGGTGGTGTAGAAAAAGTTTATGTAGCTTATCGATGAAACACAATCTACTACTTTGTTCAAAGGCTCCAGATGCAGATAATTATACAGAACCATAGAGATTTGGTTCTTCTATTTTTTTTTTTCTTAACCATAGAGATTTGCTGAAGCATGGGAAACACCATCCCCTCTCGATCTTTTTGTCAACCCAAATACACATATTCTCCTCTAACTCGTTTAAAACAAATAAACTATCCGAGTACATCTCCTTTGGCCAATGGGCTTGATTCCACGAATGCCTCTCTGTACATATGGTCTACTTACTTCCATATTGTAAAAACTAGTTGATAATAAGGCAAGACTGCTGTGTTAAAAAAAATAATAATAACGCAAGACTGCTTGTAAAATTGCCAAAAAAGCCTTCAAAACTAGAGACCCCTGCTGACCATCTTAGGAGCCTTCTACCACACTGACAACACTATTGAACCACACAACCTTGGCTGTGTCATGAAAACGCTGACAAAAAAGTATATACGACTTGTGAGTTGTGAAAATGGTTATTCTCCTTTTTTCTCAGAGCATATAATTGTTCAGAAGTCTGTAAAGAAAAACTAAGGAACTCTCTACATACTTCAGTTAAACAAGGACCGTCCGATCAACATATTTAAAACTACATCCAACGGCTAGAGAAAACCAAACGATACAAATTAGATAACTACACTCGACGGGGAGAGAAACGGACTGTTACCCTCTCTCTCTCTTCCTTATCCCTCTCTCTCTCCGCCACTCTCCAATGGCCGGTCTACTCAAAACGCCGTCGTTGCACCTCACACCATCTCTACTTCACGCACCCTCTGTACCCTTCAAGCCCTTTTGCGTCTCCTTCGCCGGAGGAAGGAACACCAACGTCTCACTCTCTCGCCGAGCTTCTCTCCGCTCCGTATCTGGTGGCTATCCTCTCCGCTTACTCAACTTCGTACCCTTTGCTTCTGGAGAAGCAGAGACGACTGAGACTGAGGTGGAATCGAGCGACCCCGAAGTCCAGGTTTTTTCGAATAAGCCTCATTTCTGTCTTTACCTTTTGGAAATGTTAATTGGGTGATTAGGGTTTAGGGTTTCGTAATTGAGATGCTCTAGTACTTGTTTAGCATCGTCTGTTGTGTATACTTGTTTAAAGTCTTAAGCTTTGTTGATTACATTAGCCTCTGAAGGATTATTAATGTGACTGCTCAGGTCAATAGATTGTTTTGGTTTTGTATGTGTGTTGAAACTCTGTTTCGTTGCTTAAAGTTCTAAGCTTTTGTTTATTATATTACTCCCTGAAGGATTCGTATTCAGTCTCTTAATGTGAATATGTGAATGTTCACGTCAATTGATTATGTTTGTATTGAAACTCTGTTTTGTCTCAGCTTCTTTGCTTAGAGTTTTAAGCATTGTGTGTTGAGACTCTGTTTTGTCTCAGCTTCTTTGCTTAAAGTTCTAAGCTTTGTGTGTTGAAACTCTGTTTTGTCTCAGCTTCTTTGCTTAAAGTTTTAAGCTTTGAGTGTTGAAACTCTGTTTTGTCTCAGCTTCTTTGCTTAAAGTTCTAAGCTTTGTGCGTTGAGACTCTGTTTTGTCTCAACTTCTTTGCTTAAAGTTCTAATCTTTGTTGATTATGTTACTCCCTGAAGGATTCGTATTCAGCCTACTAAGGTCAATAGATAGTGATGGTGTGTTGAGACTCTGTTTTCTCTCTGCTCATCAGAAACTGAAATGTCTCTGTAAAGTTGATTTCTTTCTTTCTTCTGAACCATTGAGCAGGAGGCAGATGGTGTTGAGGGTGAAAACGCTGGCGCTGAGGAAGAAGAAGCGGCGGTTACCGTAGCATTGCTGAGTTCGTTCAAAGAAGCTTTAGCAGAGAACAACGAGGAGAAGATTGTTGAGATAGAAGCGTCATTGAAGTCCATTGAAGATAAAAAGTTTCAGCTTCAGGAGAAAGTCGCCACTTTGTCTAACGAGTTAACTGTTGAGAGGGATCGGCTGATAAGAATCAGTGCAGATTTCGACAACTTCAGGAAGAGGAATGAGAGGGAGAGGCTGAACCTAGTTTCAAACGCTCAAGGAGAGGTTGTTGAGAATCTTCTGGCGGTTTTGGATAATTTCGAGAGAGCCAAGTCCCAGATCAAGGTGGAGACTGAGGGAGAAGAGAGAGTCACCAACAGCTACCAGAGCATATACAAACAGTTTGTTGAGATTCTAGGCTCGCTTGGTGTTGTCACTGTGGAGACAGTCGGCAAGCAGTTTGATCCAATGGTAAGTTGCAGTTACATAGCTATAATACTTATTTCTAGAGATCTATAACTGTATTTTTTTATTTTATTTCTAGTGCTGTAGGAATAATATTGATCAGAATATAGATGTGGATGTTAATAATGACTTAACCTTAGTGAGATACCTTTTAGTTATTAGAAAGTTAAAGCGCTCATGTGTTTAGTACTGAGCATGCATCTTGGAAAAGTTTCAGTACTTTAGATAATGCCTTTGTTTGTTGGTCTTTCCAGATAACAACTGACATCTTTTTTATGCTTTTGCTTTTCTCTTTGGTGTGTTAAAGCTTCACGAGGCAATAATGAGGGAGGATTCTGCGGAATATGAAGAGGGTATAGTACTTGAAGAATACAGGAAAGGTTTCTTGCTAGGGGAAAGGCTTTTACGTCCTTCGATGGTGAAAGTATCAGCTGGACCCGGACCAGAAAAGGCAGGTGAAGCTGAAGGAGAAGAAGCCATTGCACAAGGAAGCGCAGAAGCATCTTCATCTTGAATGAAAGACAATCAAGACTAAGCAGTTTGTGGTGTGCGTAAGAGAGAGTGAGAGATGGGTCTGGTCACGATTAAATTATTGGCATTGTTGTTGTTATATTATATCGTTTCTACAGAGATTAGAGAAAATAGAACGAGATTTTCTATTGAGATTTATTTTTTAAAAAAAATTAATACTGGAAGATGATGGATATTGTTATCTATATTTACCACGAAAATTAGGTGCAAGGAGAGAAAATGTTTGAGATCAGTGGGTATAAATGATAAGGTTCGGAACAAAGCTTGACAGTACAAATCATTATGCTTAGCTTGACAGTACAAATCATTTTGCGTACTACGGGTGAAGTTATCTGTCTACCAAAGATTTGTTTATTCTTGTTGTTAGGGTTATTTGGGAACGGGTTTAAATCAATGTTAGAGTCACAGATGTACTTTTTTATTTATTGATTGCATTGATAATATCCATTTTTTTCTGTACCAAGTACTTATAGTTACTGATTTTTCTAGGATATTGGACAAATCCCGTATCAAAACCATTATGGTCGACAAGTCCAGTGAATCTACCACCAACTGTGAGAACAGTACCTTTTATTAACATGCAATATGTATTGAGTTTTCAAATTCGAGTTTAGGTGAAAAGGTTAAATCAGGGCCGGCGAGTATATGGATCTCGAGGTGCCACGACCTGAAGTCTACACTGGTCTATATTAATAATTATTCCTAGTGCCAAAGTTTTATTCATGCGTTTATTATTATAAGGAATGCCATTAGAACTTAAAGCTATTTTAATTATTTTCCATTATTTTATTAAAAATAACAAAGATTAATCAGATTCATATATCTAAAATATTGAGTATGGTAGTTATACATCCAATCAATTATTTAATAGCATACATGATTTACCAACAAGTTTCAATGTTTTCATAGTTTTTTTCTAAAGGGTTATCTCTATAATATTATTTGAGAAGTCAGTTTCCTATGTATCGCGCTCATGTTAATTTTCACGATGGTTGATTACATTGATACCATCAATGAATTAAACAACATTTAAATACTATTATTCTCTTTTGAAAATTTTCCAAATAACAATATAAATAAAAAAATATTTGTAAAGTATAAAAAACAATTTTAAAACGAAAATATATGTATATATAATATGATTTCATAAAAAAAGGAAATTTCACAAAATAGTAATATTTTATTTGAAAGATATTTTAAAAAAACATAAAATATATTTTTGAAGTAATAAAATACTTTTCTTATATCTATATATTCTTAGATGAAAAAATATTTATATACGATATGATGTCATAAAAAAAGGTTCACACATATACTCTTGATATTAGGAAAAAAATAAGTATTTTTCTTTTAAAACATAATTTTACACAGTGTGAATATATATTTTCAAAGTAATAGTATATCTATCTATTTTATTAGATGATTACATAAAATAACTAAGTAACATAAACTGATATATGTCTAATTGACATAAAATAATTTATTATTAGTATTTAAAATATATATATATATATATATAATTTTTCATATATTTAGTTGACTATAATATCTTACATTTACAGAAAAATATAAATTATATTTTACTTATATAATATAATTTCTCAAAAACAAACACATTTTTACTACATATTTTAAGAGATATTGAAATAAATGTTCATTTTTACTACATATCTAAGAAAACAATCAACCTAAATGCAAATAAAAAAACTAATAAAAAATATTGTAGTTGAATTTTAAAAACAGAAAAAAATTACTATATCAAAATGATAACTAAATCGACTATGAAAACAACATAACCTATTAG
>OVBX01001044.1:3491-29778 GCA_900406325.1 Erucastrum elatum | reverse complement strand
TTCTTTAACTGCAACATCTCCTTTCAAGACATTTAAAATTTGCTAAAACAACGGTTCTTCCCATGTGGTGATGGTATACAAAAATATTTATTTGAACGCAGGGAAAGGCCGAAACTCTACCGTTATAATCATCGCTGTTGTTGTTCCAATCACTGTTATCTTTCTGCTTCTCGTAGCTCTTTTTTGTTTCCGGGCTAAGAGGAAACAGACACCTTATGAGACTGAGCCACTAGCTGGTAATGGCTCCAGTAATCTAGTGATAAGCTATCTTCTCAGCTGGAATGAAAATAGCATTCGGTGTTTTTTTCCCCTTATTTAAGCTGTTGAAGTTGTTTCTACAGATGGCGACGATATTGCAACTGCAGGCTCACTTCAGTTTGATTTTAAAGCAATCGAGGCAGCAACGGATAAGTTTTCCCAAGACAACAAACTCGGCCAAGGTGGTTTTGGCCAAGTCTATAAGGTATTAATAATCCATTGCATACGTATTCCTCCATATATGCTAATATGCTATAATTAATAAAATGTACATAATATTATTTAGTTTTTTACGTGTAGCTTTCAAGTTGACTCAAATGATAATTATATTTACGGATTGGCACGGGTATCCGGGGTTCCAATCGGATTTCGGTTTTTGTCCAATCGAGTCTTGATTTTTCGGATTCATCAAAATCAGCTTCAGTTCTGTTCGGAGCCAGTTCAGGTTCTATCGAATTTGGATCATGGGTTAGTAAATCTTCAAAGAGTCTATACAACCTAATGTATTTTTGGATTCAGGTCCCAATTAGTTTTTTGGGCTGAAAATATTTGATTTGTACATACTGCGTAACCAAATCATAAATAAAATCGGTTCTTCCATTTTAAAGTACCTAATTTATACATATTTTATAACTAAAACAATAAGTAAAATCGATTCAAAATACAAAATCAAACAAAAGGTGAACATAGTTATCGATAAAAAAAAACAAAATACAGAATTCTCATGTAATGCGAAACATTATTCAATGAAAACAAAATTAAAAAAAAAATCAAGGCTCAACTGCCATCTTTAACCATCAACCTTAATGAGCCACCAAGTTTTATGTAATAGAAAATTATTTTTTTTATGTTCAATATATCTTAGTGTATTTGGATATATATTAGAAATATATATAATGTTTGATACAAGATTTTTTTTGAATTTTTGAATGTTTCAAATTCTATCAGATATCCATTTATATGCGGGTTCAGTTCAGATAATATTCATAACTCAAAATACCATAAAATAAGATTCATTCGGTATTTATGTCGGGTTCGAATTGGTAGGGAATCATTTTTATTGGATCAGATTTGATTTATTTGACCAACACTATTTAAGGACATGGCTTTATCTGCTTTCATCTATTACAATCAATTGCCATTATTTCCAATTTTATTTTTTCCTAACTAATATTTTGATTCAGATTATTCTTTATGAAAAAGAAATAGAATATATCTCAAAATAGAAATATATTTTTTAACTTTTGAAAATTATGGTTTAAAATAGCATTCAAATTAATTATATAAATTTAATTTTAGAAATTTTCCTAATGAAATAAAAGTAATATAATTTAATAGTATTAATATATTAATTAAATATATTTTTATAATATAACAGAATCATCTAATGTCATATAAGAAATTAAAATATGAATTAGTTAATTTTTTAATTATTTTATAAAATTTTATATATGTTGTTATTGATCACGAAAAAACACTTAATTATAGTGTTACTGAAACATGAGTTCTTTACACAGTTTTTTATCAAAATCTTCCAAACCTGTCAGTTATCATTTGAACGAATATATCTCCCAGTTTAAAATATCTTAATATCATTCATCTCCAAACAAATTACCATCAAATGTGAACTAAGATAGTTAAAAACGATATGTTCTTACAAAAGGAAACATTACATTTTATTTATTAAAAATTTAAACAGAAAACAAATTAGATGTTTCTTCCACGTATGCATGCATAATCATAATTATGTTAAAAATATTTATTCTTATTTTAATTATTAATTCATTATTAAAAATTAAAATTTTGATTTTGACTTAATTAGTATTTATACATCTTTCTGTTTATTTTTTTAGTTTTAACTTTTATGATTAAAAATTGTTTTTTGGGTAACAACAGTATACGTATAGGGACTATCTTTTTCATTTCTTAAATATGTTTTTTTGCCAATATATATATATAGTATCTTTTTAATTAAGTTTAAATTGTAGGGTTTATCTATTAAAAGATACTTGATGAGTTCTCTTACCATCATGGCATCATCCATCTTTAGTTGATGTGTTTTGTTACTAGAAATATTTTCTTACAATTTTTAATCAAGAAACATAACTTTGAATATACAATATTGAATTCATTAAAAATATTGCGTAACAAATTCTAACATTTACGGAGTTGAATTATAGTGTTTTTAATTTTCATAAGTAATTTGACAGCTTGTTCTACTAATTTTATTGTAATGTACTCTTGAAGGGAACATTTCCTAGTGGAGTACAAGTTGCGGTGAAGAGGCTATCGAATACATCAGGACAAGGTAAAAGAGAGTTCGAAAACGAAGTTGTTGTTGTCGCAAAGCTGCAGCACCGAAATTTGGTAAGACTGCTTGGGTTTTGTTTGGAAGGAGAAGAAAAGATACTTGTATATGAGTTTGTGCCCAACAAAAGTCTCGACTACTTCCTTTTTGGTCAGATGAGTTCAGTACTAGCCTAAAATATTTTTCAATTTGCATTCCATTATTTGTTTTGACTATTTTGATTATGTATGAGCAGACTCTACGATGCAAAGCCAGCTAGACTGGGCAAAAAGATACAAGATCGTTGGAGGAATTGCTAGAGGAATTCTATATCTTCATCAAGATTCACGACTCACTATCATACATCGTGACCTTAAAGCGGGTAACATCCTTTTGGATACCGATATGAACCCTAAAGTTGCCGATTTTGGAATGGCGAGAATTTTTGGAATTGACCAAACCCAAGCCGATACTAGAAGAGTAGTCGGAACCTAGTAAGTTTTAGCCTTGTCATTATTGCTTCCGTAGGTTGCTATATGTTTATGTTTCACTCAATATTCAAGTATTGTACAGTGGTTACATGTCTCCAGAGTATGCAATGTATGGACATTTTTCCATGAAATCAGATGTGTTTAGTTTTGGGGTCTTAGTTCTTGAGATTATCAGCGGCAAGAAGAACAGTAGTCTCTATCAAATAGATGGAAGTGCTGGTAACTTGGTTACATACGTGAGTGTGCAACTTAATATTTTTGAAACTTTTTTCTGCCTAATCGAATACTGATCAAAAATTTAATTATTAATATGTTCAACAGACTTGGAGATTATGGAGCAATGAATTGCCTTTAGAGCTCGTGGATCCGTCTTTTCAAGATGACTATCAAACAAACGAGATTACCAGATGCATTCATATCGCTTTACTGTGCGTTCAAGAAGAAGCTGAAGATCGTCCAACTATGTCAGCAGTAGTCCAGATCGCTCACTACTAGTTCAATCGCTCTTGCTAAACCTCGACCACCTGGATTCTTCTTCCGAAGCAGGGATGGAAAAGTAGAGAAAGCAGGTCCATCTACGCATACATCTGCTCTATGTTCAGTCGATGATGCTTCCATTACTAGTGTGGCTCCTCGTTGAAGAGAAAAGAATACATCAATGTAGAAGTTATGATATATGATTTAAGGCTAATAAAGTATTACGCATCTACAATGAACAAAGAATCGTCTGAGCTAAGCTGTTTCCATTTTGAATTTACATACTGTAACCCCACATGTAAGAAAATGATACTATGTTGTTAAATTTGGTTTCCTTCAACCAGAGCTTCTGAGCACAAACAAGAAGGCTACTAATAAGTTCACCATTTTGTTTGTTCTTTCCTTTAAGTGTGTTTGAATGTCTTGAATGATATAATTGTTCGGGCATGGATTTTCAACTTTGTATTCAATCTCTTCGTGCTGTACAAAACTGAAAAAATCTTCATTGAATTTTCTCAAGTTGACTTTGATGAACAGTTGATGGCTCTTGTTGGCACCCTGACTAAGTCTTATTGTTTGTTTCGTTAACGACCTTGGGATAGCCCAATTCATAAATTGTGATTAATTAGTTTAGTTACACAGTAACAGGTCCAGTTGAATAAAGTAGCCATCCTGGGGTAATCTCACTCTTTCATGCACATTCTATTTATAACCAAAACCTTATGATATACCGAAAAGAACAGAACTTAATTATACAAAACCTTATGATTTTGGGCCTGACTGCTCACAAGAGCGGGAAGCGATAAGAGATCTAGTAAGAATTGTCACTGTTCAGTTATTACGTGTCGGATAAGTAAGTGAAATAATGCTCTTATTTTTCTTTGAAAACATGTTATCTTACGTCCAACAGAATGATCATCAGTCTGTATCTAATACACTACGTCATTGAGTCATTCTACCCCCTAAATCGCAGGCATACGTATTTTGTTTTTAGTAAAACAAGGAAACAAATGGACGTTGATAGAAATTTAGTCTTAATTTCCTTTTTCGGTAAGTAATTAGTTAGAGTGGATCTTTTGATGCATGAAAAGTTTTTCTCTAATAAATGGCTACGTATCGATGCCAACAAACGAAAAATTTGTGACTTATATACGCTAAAAAAATAATCTTCCCTCTGTTTTTAAAAGATTTTGATATTTTAGATTTTTCACTTAAGAAAATTCATTAATTTTTTATAGTGAATGCATTGTTTTTTTTTGTGAATAATATTTTTCCATAGCTTTTAGCCAATAGATGTTCAATAAACACCAATATTTTTTTTTGAAACTTATAATTTTTCATTAAACAAAAAGTAAAAAATAAATATTTTTGAAACAAAATGTTTTTTTTATAACATCAATCATTTATGAACAGAGTAAGTAATATTTTGGATTGAAATGAAGAAGACTAATCGTTTTCTCTCTAGGATTTACTGGACAGGTAAATGAACGGAGAAAACTAATCGTAATCGTTTTTGAAACTTATAATTTTTCATTAAACAAAAAGTAAAAAATCAATATTTTTGAAACAAAAATGTTTTTTTTATAACATCAATCATTTATGAACGGAGGAAGTAATATTTTGGATTAAAATGAAGAAGACTAATCGTTTTCTCTCTAGGATTTACTGCACAGGTAAATGAACGGAGAAGACTAATCGTAATTGAGCACGACCTGAGAAGACTCTTCGTAATATTTTGGATTGAAATGAAGAAGACTAATCGTAATTGAGCACGACCTCTTCCGGTTTGAGTAATTACTAATTAACCAACTGATCTAAACATACGAAAAGTCCACAACAGAAAATTTAGAAATCAAAGGTAATTTTTTAGAAAAGTTAAGTATTTGACTAGTATATCAAATAGTATATCAAAAATGGTATAAAAATTGTATCGTCTTACAGATATTATTATATGCCTTCAGATGTACCAGAAGCCATGAACGTGTTTATCTTTGGTTCTTCTCTGAGTTCTCTCTTCCTTTTCGCCTTTCTCACAAGTTTGAGTTATCCTACTCAGCAACAAGCAGCGTCTTAAATTTACAAGATCGTTTATTCTTGAGGCGACTTTTCCGTCGCCATTCGTCAACAGAACCATCCTCCGTTTCACGTTTAATCTGTCATAGAGACATGTTTTCTTACGCCACTTTCATCTTCTTTTTACTTTTCTACTTTCTCAATAGCTTCAGAGTTTCGGCTCAAGATCCCACTTACCTATCCCACGATTGTCCAAACACCACAACTTTCACCAGAAACAGCACTTACTTCGCCAATCTGCAAACCCTTTTGTCCTCTCTCTCTTCTCCCAACGCTTCCTACTCCACCGGATTCCAGAACGCCACCGTCGGCGAATCTCCGGACAGAGTCAGCGGATATTTCTCTTGCTTTGACGTCTCGCCTGAGCTTTGCCGTAGATGTGTTGCGTTTTCCGTGAATGACACGTTAATTCGGTGTCCGAATGAGAAAGAGGTCGTGCTCAATTACGAAGAGTGTATGCTCAGCTACTATTTCTTCACAGATTCTGCTCCAGCTCCCAGTTACGTCTACCATGTCTGTCCGAACACAACAACTTATTCAAGGAACAGCGCTTACTTCATCAATCTCATTACCCTTTTCTCTTCCCTCTCTTCCCAGGCCTCTCTCTCCAACGGATTCCAAAACGCAACCGCTGGGGAAGCCCCTGACAGACTAACCGGTCTTTTCCTCTGCCGAGGAGACGTCTCTCCGGAAGCTTGCCGCAGCTGCGTTGACTTTGCTGTCGGTGACACATTTAATCGCTGTCCGAACCAGAGAGAGGTGACGCTCTATTACGACGAGTGTATGCTCAGATACTCTAACCGGAATATACTCTCGAGGCTTAGCAGCAATGGAGAGATCATCATGTCCAACGGTCAGAATATCACATCAAACCAAATTGGGTTCAGAGACTTGGTCTTGTCTACTATGAACCAAGCAGCCACCGTTGCATCCAGCAGTCCTCGGAGATTCGAGATGAGGACGGCCAATTCCACCGCATTCCAGTTCCGAACTTTGTACGGACTAGTTCAGTGCACTCCTGACCTGACGAGGCAAGAATGTTTCCGCTGTCTAAATCAGACCATCAATCAGTTTCGTACGGACAAGATAGGGGGAAGAGTTTTAGTGCCGAGTTGTAATTCAAGATACGAGCTTTACCAGTTTTTCAACGAATCTAACACTGGATCACCTCAACCTCAGCTCGATTCACCTCCACAGCCTGGTCTGAAACATTCTCTGTTCCTTTTATTACAACGCTTTTACTGCAACTTTTCTTTTTAATACATTTAAAATTTGCTAAAAACAATAGTTCTTCCAATGTGGTGATGGGATACAAATATTTTATGTATACAGGAGAAGGCGGAAACTCCTCTGTCATAGTCATCGCTGTTGTTGTTCCAATCAGTGTTATTTTTCTGCTTCTCGTAGCTGTTTTCTGTTTCCGGGCAAAGAGAAAAACGACAGCTTATGAAACTGAACCGCTAGCTGGTAAAGGCTCCAGTAATCCAGTGATAGGCTATCTTCTCAGTTCGAATAAATATCCTTGTGTGTTCTTTTCCTTAATTAAGTTGTTTCTACAGATGGGGAAGACATTACAACTGCAGGCTCACTTCAGTTTGATTTTAAAGCAATCGAGGCAGCAACCGATAAGTTTTCCCAAGACAACAAACTCGGCCAAGGTGGTTTTGGCCAAGTCTATAAGGTATTAATCCATTACATAGGGCTTCCTATGTAGTTGATTATATACAAGTATAAATTTCATACGACAACAAGATAAAGTAGGTTTAGAGTCATAACCACAGTAATCACTAACCACAATGCCATGGATTTTTAATGAATTCTTAAAATTTTATTGTTAGCTAATTCTTTCATTTGAGTACTTTCTTCATTTCCAGGATTGATTTTAAAATAATGTACTCTTGTAGGGAACATTTCCTAGTGGAGTGCAAGTTGCGGTGAAAAGGCTTTCGAAGACATCAGGACAAGGTGAAAGAGAGTTCGAAAACGAAGTCGTTGTTGTGGCAAAACTTCAGCATAGAAATTTGGTAAGGCTGCTTGGGTTTTGTTTGGAAGGAGAAGAAAAGATACTTGTCTATGAGTTTGTGCCCAACAAAAGTCTCGACTACTTCCTTTTTGGTCAGTTGAGTTCAATACTCGCCTTACAAAATAATTTCAGATTGCAGTTATTTCTTTGTTTTGACTATTTTAAATATGGGTGAGCAGACTCTACGATGCAAAGCCAGCTAGACTGGAAAAAGAGATACATGATCATTGAAGGAATTGCAAGAGGGATTCTATATCTTCATCAAGATTCACGACTCACAATCATACATCGTGATCTTAAAGCAGGTAACATCCTTTTGGACGCCAATATGATCCCAAAAGTTGCCGATTTTGGAATGGCTAGGATTTTTGGAATTGACCAAACCGAAGCCAATACAAGAAGAGTAGTTGGAACCTAGTAAGTTTTAGTCTTGCCATTCTTGCTTCGGTAGACTGCTAGATAAATATGTTAACATAACATTCAAGTATTGTGGCAGTGGATACATGTCTCCAGAGTATGCGATGTACGGCCAATTCTCCATGAAATCAGATGTTTATAGTTTTGGGGTTTTAATTCTTGAGATTATAAGCGGCAAGAAGAACAGTAGCCTCTTTCAAATGGATGGTACTGCTGGCAATTTGGTTACATATGTGAGTATAGAGCCTCTAAGCTTCCATTTTTTTCTGCTTTCTTTTACGATGACCAAAGTTCTAAATTATTAATTTTTCAATAGACTTGGAGAATGTGGAGAAATGGATCACCGTTAGAGCTCGTGGATCCGTCCTTTCAAGAAAATTATCAAACAAACGAAATTACTAGGTGCATTCATATTGCTTTACTATGTGTTCAAGAAGAAGCTGAAGATCGTCCAACTATGTCAGCAATACTCCAGATGCTCACTACTAGCTCCATCGCTCTTGCCATACCTCGACCACCTGGACTTTTCTTCAGAAGCAGGGATGAACAAGTAGGGACAGCAGATCCAGCTATGGATATGTCTGCTCTCTGTTCCGTTGATGATGCATCAATTACTAGTGTAGCTCCTCGATGAAGACAAAAGAGATTTACATCAATGTGAAAGTTATAATTTATGATTGTCTCTTAAATTATTACACAACGAAAATGAACAAAGATTCATCTAAGCTAAGATGTTTCCGTTTTTCATATTCTTTATGTGCCCGGCAAGTAACTTAATGATACTCTGTTTTATAGTTTGGCTTCCTTCATTGTGATTCATATCAGTGATTTGTTTTAGCGATATTGTTTCTCTACTCTAGCATAACTTACATGTACGGTGAGCTAGTATTCGAATAGCTCAGAGACAATTTCCTTTTATACAGAAGATTATGATTTGTGGATGAATTGGGAGGTTCAGCTCTATTTTCCAAGCATATGATTTCAACAACAGACAGCGTCCGAGGTTTTTTTTTTTTTGCTTTGTAATAAAGGCTCACTTTATTCTGAGTTCTACGGATGCTTACTAAGCTAATATAGGTGGACCAGAATCTCACAATTTTTCAGAAGTAAATCTGTAACTTTCTTCAAACTCAGCCGTATAGCTTGAAAAATCAGGATCGAGTTGATTTTTCAACGTTATTAGCCCATGCATATTACGAGAAAATTACTTATGTGCCGTGGGAGACTAGAAATCCGTAAGTCATCGTTCTGGAAAAGCTCTTGATGGGCAATAGTATTCGTGACAGATTACTGGGTTTCTAGACTTATAATGAGCAGACTTTTAGAGTTTTTGGGTTGGTAAATTAGAGTGAAAGATAAATGCTATATCAGGATTGTTTTAAGCTTGCTGGGGGTTCTTGATACTAGATCTGAATTGATCTCTCGAATTTAGATTCTAAGTTATTTCACGTCCTGAAGGTGTTTGTTGAAATGCTTGAATGAACATACTATTGTCCTTTACAGATTTGGTCAATGGAAGTTGATGCCCGAAATGTTTAGTGGTTAGTAGACTTGTGATTCATGCATGTTTGATTACGTTAGGCCACCGGAAATTGATATTTATTTTATGATAAACATAGGGGTTTCTGTCACAGAAGTGGATTAATCTTATCTAAACGAGATAGGCCTTTGGAACATTTGTTGGTCGATGATGTCTGGAATCTAAATCTGAAGTCAATCATCTCTGGTCAATTACCATACCACGAGCTCGTTTTTTCTTAACTTGTTTTCTCGTAGTAGCCATTAGCTGTTTTTATATTTTATAGTTTAGAATTCACCTCACCTCTCTGTTTGCTTAGATAAAGGAGATTTGTGTATTTTTAGTGTTACCGATCACTAGTTCTCTGTGAATTTGATCTTAAAATACTGCATTGATATATCATTGATTATAGGTGTCAAATGGGCAGGCCTTCCATTGATCGCCCATATCCAAATTTAAATGAATTTAATGTTGATAAACCCATATTTTTCATGGGTTAAATGGACAAAATTTGGATGACCACTTTTAAGTAGTCTTTATGGTTTAGGACATTACGGATTGGGTTGTCCAATGGACTAAAAAACTTAGAGTTTCAAAAGTTGGTTTTTTTTTGTCAAAAAATTAGGATTTCTAAATCCGGTTTTCCCCTAGAACCGCAAAATCAGGGTTTCTGTTAATACCATAAAATCGAAATTTTTCGCTAAAACCGCAAACTTAAGTTTTCCCAGCAAAGCGACAAAATCGGATTTTCTCGCTAAAACCATTAAATCGAATTTTCTTGCCAAAACCAAAAATCGAGTTTTTCCGTCAAAACAGCAAAAACTTTCCCACCAAAATCGCAAAATTGGAGTTTTCCGTCGAAACCGCAAAATCGAGTTTTCCCGCCAAAACCGCGAAATCGGGTTTTCCAGCAAAACCAAATAATCAAGATTTTTCGCCGAAATCACAAAATCGAGTTTTTCTGCCAAAATCACAAAATCGAGTTTTCCCGCCAAAACCGCAGAATCGAGTTTTCCCGCCAAAATCACAAAATCGTGTTTCCCACCAAAACCATTAAATCGAGTTTTTTTGCCAAAACCGTAAAATAATTTTCCGTCAAAAATACAAACTCGTGTTTTTCCTTCAAAACCGTTATTATCGTGATTTTCACAAAAATAATATTTTTAAGTAGAGATGTTAGGAACTTGAGATTAGTCTTCTTTTCATTATGCTATTTATGTGGTATTTTATGAACTTATGTATGAAATTATGCTATTTATGTGGTATTTTATGAACTTATATATTGTTGTACTTGTAGATTTATGAATGATTTTTTACTTATGAACTTATATTTGTATTTATAAGTTTATAGATTGAAATTCAAAATTTTCATAAATGATCATTAGTGGATCATATAATCCATATAAATATGAGTTTTGGTGGACATGATCTTTAATGGACATGGTCACTCTTTAACCACAAACTGTAAATGGACAAACAGATATGAGATAATAGACATGGATTTTCCTATTTGATAGCTCTGAATTATATTATGGTAATGTGCACATTAGATTAATTGGCATGTGGTAAAACACAGAAGATCAACAGCTAAAGCTCCGGTTCATGCACGTCTCCTCTCGGTATCCTTAATTACTAATGGACTAACCTAAATCTATGACGAAGTCCAAACAAAGAAAATTTTGCAAATAATGCTAATTTTCCAAGAATGATTCAGTATCAGATTGTAAAATTTAGAAAAGTAAGTATTTGACTTGCTCAAAAAAATTGTTTGGCTAGTATATCAAAATGGTATTATTTGAGTTGGTCGACCGGTATGCGTTGAGATGGATCAGAAGTCATAAATGTCTGTTTATCTTTGGTTCTTTTCTCTTCCTTTTCACCTTCCACTCAACCTTGAGTTCTCTCCTACACAACAACAACGAGAAGCGTCGTACATTTACAAGATCGCTTATTCTGGAGGAGACTTTTGGTCGTCACTCGTCAAAAGAACCATCCTCTGTTTCACGTTGATCTGTCATAGACTATCGATTCGCAGTGATCATGTCTTCTTGTTCCACTTTCGTCTTCCTCTTCCTTTTCTCCCTTCTCACTAGCTTCAGAGCTTCTGCTCAAGATTACGTATACCATATCTGTCCAAATACCACAACTTTCTCAAGAAACAGCACTTACTTCACCAATCTTAGAACCCTTTTGTCTTCTCTCTCTTCCCGCAACGCCTCTTACTCCACCGGATTCCAAAACGCCACATCAGGACAAGCCCCCGACAGAGTCACCGGACTTTTTGTCTGCCGTGGAGACCGCTCGCCAGAAGTTTGCCGTAGATGCATCTCTTTTGCCGTCATCGACACGTTAAATAGGTGTCCGAATGAGAGAGAAGTGACGCTCTACTACGAAGAGTGTATGCTCAGATACTCTAACGGGAATATACTCTCGACCCTGAACACCAGTGGAAAATATAGCATGTCTAACAACGAGCGTATTACATCGAACCAAACTGGGTTCAGAGACTTGCTCTTATCCACGATGATCCAAGCCGCCACCTTTGCATCGAACAGTTCTCGAAAATTCGATACTGTAAATGCCTTCGCCAATTCCCAGACTCTGTACGGACTGGTTCAGTGCACTCCTGATCTGACGAGTCAAGAATGTTTCCACTGTCTAAATTTTACCATCAATCAATTGCCAATTGACAAAGTCGGGGGAAGAGTTATTGTGCCGAGCTGTATTTCAAGATTCGAGCCTTACCGGTTTTACAATGAAACCGCCGATCCAACACCTCAACCTCAGATCGATTCAGCTCCTCCTCCACCACCGCCAATTTCAATTCCTCCACCAAGGCCGGGTTTGGTCATTTTTTTTTCTATCTCTTTAGTTACATATTTTCAGGGCAACTTTTCTTTAAAGATTTGCTAGACCAACGGCTCCCATTTTTTGTCGATACAGGAGAAGGCGGAAACTCCTCTGTCATAATCATCGCTGTTGTTGTTCCAATCACTGTTATTTTTCTGCTTCTAGTAGCTGTTTTCAGTTTCCGGGCAAAGAGAAAAGGGACAGTTTATGAGACTGAACCACTGGCAGGTAAAAGCTCAGTAGTCCAGTGATAATCTATCGTCTCAGTTGGAATGAATATCCTTCTGTGTTATTTTCCTCAAGTAAGCTGATGAAGTTGTTTCGACAGATAGGGACGATATTACAACTGCAGGCTCACTTCAGTTTGATTTTAAGGCAATCGAGGCAGCAACGGATAATTTTTCCGAAGGCAACAAACTCGGTCAAGGTGGTTTTGGCCAAGTCTACAAGGTATTAATCCACGGCATAAGTATTCCTCCATATATGCTAATTATATGCGATAATTTTTTAAAAGTTATGGTGTTATTGAAACATGAGTTCTTTACAGGGTTTTAATAATAAAACTCATCAAGTAAAAAAATCTTTGAAAGAGATTGTAAGGGATTTTAGACCAAAAAAAAAATCTTACAACTCATTTTTAGTTGAGAGTTTTTAATACTAAAAATATATAATTTTTCTTTAGTCAAAACACAATATTTTCATTGAACGGTCTTCATTTATCTTATTTTTTTTGTCATAACGGTCTTCATTTATCTTTGACGACATTTTAGACATAATGGGTGACATTTACAGATTTTAATTTGAAGAGTTTCTTCGTTTAACAGATAGTTGATGGATTTTATTAGATCCATCTTTAGTTGGTGTGCTTATTTCTAAAAATCCTTCTACACTTTTAACCAATAAACCCAACTATGAATATACCATGGATACATATTGGATACCTAAATATTGATTGTGTAACGAATTCTAAAATTTACAGAGTTGCATTTGAGTACTTCATTTTCAGGATTAATTTGACAGAGAGTTCTATTAATTTTAAAATAATGTACTCTTGTAGGGAACATTTCCTAGTGGAGTACAAGTTGCGGTGAAGAGGCTATCAAAGACATCAGGACAAGGTGAAAGAGAGTTCGAAAACGAAGTTGTTGTTGTGGCAAAGCTTCAGCATAGAAATTTGGTAAGGCTGCTTGGGTTTTGTTTGGAAGGAGAAGAAAAGATACTTGTATATGAGTTTGTGCCCAACAAAAGCCTCGATTACTTCCTCTTTGGTCAGTAAAGTTCAATACTTTGCCTAAAATATTTTCAAATTGCATTATTTGCTTGACTATTTTAAACATGCATGAGCAGACTCTACGATGCAAAGCCAGCTAGATTGGACAAAAAGATACAAAATCATTGGAGGAATCGCTAGAGGGATTCTATATCTTCATCAAGATTCACGACTCACAATCATACATCGTGACCTTAAAGTGGGTAACATCCTCTTGGACGCCGATATGAACCCGAAAGTTGCTGATTTTGGAATGGCGAGAATTTTCAGAATTGATCAAACAGAAGCCAATACGAGACGAGTAGTTGGAACCTAGTAAGTTTTGATCTTGCCATTATTGCTTCTGTAGACTGCTAGATAAATATGTTAACATAACATTCAAGTATTGTGGCAGTGGATACATGTCTCCAGAGTATGCGATGTACGGCCAATTCTCCATGAAATCAGATGTTTATAGTTTTGGGGTTTTAGTTCTTGAGATTATAAGCGGCAAAAAGAACAGTAGCCTCTTTCAAATGGATGGTATTGCTGGCAATTTGGTTACATATGTGAGTATAGAGCCTTTACCCTTTTATGTTTTCTTCATGGTGGCTAAAGTTTATTAATCTGTTCAATAGGCTTGGAGACTCTGGAGCAAAGGATCACCGTTAGAGCTGGTGGATTTGTCCTTTCAAGATAACTATGAAACAAACGAAATTACCAGGTGCATCTATATCGCTTTATTGTGTGTTCAAGAAGAAGCTGAAGATCGTCCAACTATGTCAGCAGTTGTCCAGATGCTCACCAATAGTTCGATTTCTCTTGCCGTACCTCGACCACCTGGATTTTTCTTCCGAAGCAGGCATGAACAAGTAGGGCGAGCAGGTTCATCTATTGATATGTCTTCTCTTTGTTCAGTTGATGATGCGTCCATTACTAGGGTAGCTCCTCGTTGAAGACAAAAACAACACATCAACATAAAAAAAGATATGATTCAGGACTATTATTGTTGTATGCATCGACAATGAACAAAGATTCTTCTAAGCTAAACTGTTTCCATTTTCCATATTCTTTATGAGCTCGGCAACTAAGTTAATGATACTCTGTTTATAGCTTGGTTTCCTTCAATGTGATTCATATTAGTGATCTATGCGATATTGTTTGTCCGCTATAAGCATAACTTACATATTTGTATGGAAGGCTGTACGGGGAGCTAGTCGTAGCATAGCTTAGAGATCCATCACTTTTATGCCGAAGATATGATTTGTAGACTAAATCAGGATCGAGTTGAGTTTTCTACGTCAATAGCCATGCACATCAATGAGAAATTCACAAATCTGAATTGTTGTGGGAGACTTGAAATCCTTAAGTCATCCAATGGGAAAAGGTTTTGATAGAAAATAACTCGCTGTATTGTCAAGAGAATGGGAGAGACCTCATGTTAATCCTGTTTAGTGTTAGATACAAACCAGAAATAAGAAGAAACCTCATCTTGTGGTGACAACTTGAGTTTTCATGGGTGCAAGAACATAGGAGAAGGCTAAGAGGTTCAATTCTATAAAGGCGAGAAGAAGGTGTTAGCTAGGAAATATTATCAGGGGCTCTATTATCTTCAAGGTATTGTATGGTCAGCTCAAGTATATCTTGCTAAAGTGGACTTAGACATGACAAACATTTTGCACATCAGTGTATGGGTCTCAAGTTCGGCCTGTCCAGTCTTTACAATCTAATAACTGACCTGAGCCCACAGTAGACTTTTCCTACTTATAGGTGGAATTTTTAATCGTTAATTATGTTGAAGTTGACGTTGACGTTGACGCAGTGTTGACTCTCTCTTGCAAGAAAATTGTCATTCCTTTACATGGAAATCGTTTGGCTGGCTGGCTACATCACATTTACACAAACATCAGGAAACAAAAAAAAAACAAAAAAAAAGGTGAAGAATTGCTTGTATATTGATGTTTCGTTATGCCTATCTTGGATCTGTACTCCTTTTCTTTTTCTCTTTTCTCACTAGCTTCAGAGCTTCTGCTCAATTTCAAGAGCCCACTTACATTTACCATGTCTGTCCAAATACCACAACTTTCTCCAGAAACAACAGCACTTACTTCACCAATCTCAGAACCCTTTTGTCTTCCCTCTCTTCTCCCAAGGCCTCCTACTCCACAGGTTTCCAAAACGCCACATGGGGACGATTCCCAGACAGAGTCACCGGACTTTTCCTCTGCAGAGGAGACGACTCGCCGGCAGTTTGCCGCAGCTGCGTCGCCTTTGCCGTCAACGAAACCTTTAGTCGTTGCCCTAACGGGAAAGAGGTGACACTCTATTACGACGAGTGTATGCTCAGATACTCCAACGGCAACATTCTCCCGACCCTGAATACCGATGGAGGAGTCATCTTGTACAACACTCAGAACGTTACATCCAACCAAATTGGGTTCATTAATTTGATATCCACTACGATGACGCAAGCTGCTCTCGATGCAGCTACTAGTTCTCAAAAATTCGATGTGAGAAAGGCCAATTTAACCCTTTTCCAGACTGTGTACGGAATGGTACAGTGCACTCCTGATCTGACGAGCCAAGAATGTTTAATCTGTCTGGAACAGGCCATCAATCAGTTGCCTTCTGACAAAATCGGTGGAAGACTTATTGGGCCGAGCTGTAATGCAAGATACGAGCTTTACGCGTTTTACAACGAATCTGCTGTTACGACACGTCAATCGCAACTGGATTCAGCACCCCCTCCACCACTACCGCTAATTGCAATTCCACCAGCACCGCAATTTTCAGTTCCACCACGGCCGGAAATTTCAGTTCCTCTGTTACAATCATTGCTGTTGTTGTTCCAATCACCGCGGTTATTCTTCTTTTCTTAGCTGTTTTTACTGTCCGAACTAAGAAAAAGAGGACGATCTATGAGATGGAACCACCTACTGAAGGTAAAAGACTTCTTCTCCTTTTAGGTTGAATGAATATCTTAATTTAGATTTTCAAGTTGTTTCTGCAGAGGAAGGTGATATTACAACTGCAGGCTCACTTCAGTTTGACTTTAAGGCGATCGAAGCAGCAACAGATAATTTTTCACTTGCTAACAAGCTTGGTCAAGGTGGATTCGGTGAAGTTTACAAGGTACTACCACTGCATTGCATAGGGCTTCCACCGTAGATTTTTACGTTTGGAATATTGGAAATGTTTTGAAGTTGTGTAGTCTGTAGTCAAACAACTCAACACTCTCGGTTTTGAACCAAACCAATTAAACATAAAACTATCGTGACAATTCTCTGTTTTATCACACTAAAATACAAACTTCCTCCACAATACCCTGTTTTCCCTGTTTCCAACACACATACTTTGACATTCCACTATGTATGCGATTAGGTGTAACAACCTTGTAAGTTGTAGCTTGTAAATATCTACTTTCATTTATAATGAATGCTAACTTCTACAGAACTCCATTTAAGTACACTTCATTTTAATGATTAATCTTACGGTCCAATTCCCATACTTGTAGGGTACATTTCCTAGTGGAGTACAAGTTGCGGTGAAGAGGCTATCCAAGACATCAGGACAAGGTGAAAGAGAGTTTGAAAATGAAGTTATTGTTGTGGCAAAGCTTCAGCATAGGAATTTGGTAAGGCTGCTTGGGTTTTGTTTGGAAGGAGAAGAAAAAATCCTTATCTACGAGTTTGTGCCCAACAAAAGCCTCGATTACTTCCTTTTTGGTTAGTTAAGTTCAATAGTTAGCTTAGGATGTATTTTTCAAGTTCCATGCCATTCTTTTTAACATAATAAATACGCATGTGCAGACTCTACGATGCAAAGGCAGTTAGACTGGAAAAGACGGTACAAGATCATAGGAGGAATTGCTAGAGGGATTGTATATCTTCATCAAGATTCAAGACTAACCATCATACATCGTGACCTCAAAGCAGGTAATATCCTATTGGATGCTGATATGAACCCGAAAGTTGCAGATTTTGGAATGGCTAGAATTTTTGGGATGGACCAAACAGAAGCCAATACGAGAAGAGTCGTCGGAACCTAGTATGTTCTCTTCTCGCCATCTCTTCTCTCTGTACACTGGTTATTGATTCTAGTAACTTAACATATAAGTATTGTTGCAGTGGTTACATGTCTCCTGAGTATGCAATGTACGGACAATTCTCCATGAAATCAGATGTCTATAGCTTTGGGGTCTTAGTTCTTGAGATTATTAGCGGCAAGAAGAACAGCAGTTTCTATCAAATGGATGGTTGTCCTGGCAATTTGGTTACATATGTGAGCATAGAGCCTCTAAGCTTCCACATTTTTCTGCTTTCTTCCATGATGACCAAAGGTTTCATTATTAATATGTTCAACAGACTTGGAGACTATGGAGCAATGGATCACCGTTAGAGCTCGTGGATCCGTCCTTTCAAGATAACTATCAACCTAATGAAATTACCAGGTGCATTCATATTGCTTTACTGTGTGTTCAAGAAGAAGCTGAAGATCGTCCAACTATGTCAGTAATAGTCCAGATGCTCACTAGTAGTTCGATCGCTCTTGCCGTACCACGACCACCTGGATTTTTCTTCAGGAGCAGGCATGAAGAAGTAGGGAGACCGGGTCCATCTATGCATATGTCTGCTCTCTGTTCAGTCGATGATGCTTCCATTACTAGTGTAGCTCCTCGTTGAAGACGGAAAAGAACTCAGCAATGTTAAAGTTATGATATTACACATCAATAAAGATTCGTCTAAGCTAAGCTGTTTCCGTTTCTCACTTTCCTTTCCCTTATATGCCCGGCAAGAAAGAAAGAAAATAATACTCTGTTTTACAGTTTGGTTTCCTTCAACAAGGATTCATCTCAACGATCTTTAACATATATTGCTTGTCCGTTCTAAGCATAACTTACATGTTTGTGTGGAAGGCTGCACGGTGAGTTATTATTAACATAGCTCAGAGATCATTCCCTTTTCTACAGAAGATTATGAGTTGTGGACAAATTGGGGGGTTCAGCTCCATTTCAACAACAGAAAGCGTCAGAGGTTTTTTGTTTTGTAATAAAAGCTCAGTTCCTTTTTCTTCTAAGTTCTTGATGAATCTTTGCTGTCATTGTCATATAGCTTGACCAGACTCTCTCAATGTTTCACAAGCATAGCTTTTTCAAACTCATTCGTAGAACTTGAAAATTCAACCCATTAATGATGCCATGATATACGAAAGGAAAACAGAGTAACGACTAGTAATTAACATCTGTCTTATACATAGACCAATCAAAGGTTAACGCAATCGCTTTAGTTTTGTTCTTTTTCGCTAGAAGATAAGTTAACTAATAGTATGATAACGGTAATAATGACCAATGCACCAATATTTCCAGTCACTTACTATTGTGAAGAAAACGAAACAGAGGATTATTACAGAGCTTTCTTTGTCAGCTTTTAAGATGGTTGAGATAAGAGTGTGGGACTGTGGGTTAAATCAGTGTGGAGTTGAATTTTCTACGTCAATGGCAATGCACATCATTGGGAAATTCACTAATTTGAATTGTCGTGGGAGACTTGAAAATACATATCAAACATCAGCCTCGCTTTCAACGAGGACTAACACATGTGATCGATATACCATAAAAAAAGATTTTTCCATATGCATGTTTTCAACAACAGAAAGCGGTTGAGTATTTCTCCGTTGATTTTTATTGTCATGTATCTCAATCAGACTCCACTGTTCCACAAGTAAATTTGATGTCGATTTAGTTTTCTTAAAATTGATCTGTATAGCTTAAAGACTACCCAATAACGCATCAGATATAAAAGGAAAAAGGAGCAAATACGGATACTTCTCTCTTGCAAACGTGTTGTTAAACCAAGACCAATCAAGAGCTAAACAAAATCTCATTTTGAAAAATAAGTAAATTAATATTATAGTAACACTAATAACAACTTCGTACTAAGTAAGATTAGGATGAAAAAGATGATTTCTTTTCTTTTTTTGAACAAATTTACAGAGCTTTTCTTTGCAGTTTTTTTAAAAGAATATTTTTGATGACTCAGATAATGTGTATGTGTTTAGTCGATCTGGTTCTTATCAATTACGAGAACTAATTTGAATCATCATGGGAGACTTGAGATTTTTAAGGTCATCTTTTTGGACTAGCTGATATTAGGCTTTTGAATCAATATATCTTCATCAATCATAAGTCTGTAAAATACTATACATCTCAAACATCAAGCCTAGCTATTAACGAGGACTAACACACGTAGTCGATATACTAGTAGACGGACCAGACTGCGATCTCTCCTCTAATGGGTTTGACTTGGGTCTGAACCTGAAGACAAATCCAGGTGGTTGAGGCATATGCAAAGTAACTGAAGCATTAGTGAGCATACGAAAGATTGTAGACATGGATGGGCGATCCGCATGATTTTCTTGAACACATAACAATCCAATGTGGATGCACCTAATGACATCACTTCTGTCATAATTCTCCTCCATGGCCGGGTCTATCATTTCCAGCAATGAGTCATTGTTCCAAAGCCTCCACACCTATATTCAAGTCATTTATCAAAAAAAATAACGTTGACAGCCATGATCATTGCTAAAAAAAGTAGAACAGTTTGAGATAGTGTGGAGATTTACTAACATATGTGACCAAGTTGCTTATTGAGCCGTCTGTCTCGTTGAAGCTACTATTCTTTTTTCCACAAATAATCTCCAGAACCAATACTCCAAAGCTATACACATCAGATTTTGTGGAGAACTGTCCACTAGTCACGTACTCGGGTGGCATGTAACCGCTATAAAATATGTACAACTTTTTTTAACAACAATAACAAGGATATAAAAATTATACAGTGGAAAACTACTTACAATGTTCCAACCACTCTTCCTGTGGTAGCTTCAGTTTGGTCCACACTGAAATTTCTAGCCACTCCAAAATCTGCAATCTTCGGATTCAAATCTTCGTCTAAGAGAATATTACCCGCTTTGAGGTCACGGTGTATAATGGTGAGCCGCGAATCTTGATGAAGATACAAAATCCCACGAGTAATTCCCTCAATAATGTTGTATCGTCTTGTCCAATCCAGTTGACAACTCTTCTTAGGGTCTGGGAATATGTCAACTGATTAGACTATGATATCATCAAGAACTAAGGTTTCTAGAATATAGGCCTATATATTATATGATTCTTACCAAAAAGGAAATGATCCAGACTTTTGTTAGGCAGAAACTCGTAGACTAATATCTTTTCTTCTTCTTTGACAGAAAAGCCAAGAAGCCTAACAAGATTCTTATGTTGAAGCTTAGCTACAAGAAACACCTCGTTCTTAAACTCTTCTTCACCTTGTCCTGACTTTTTAGACAGCCTCTTTACAGCAACTTGTGTTCCATTCGGTAACGTTCCCTGTCAATTCGTATGACCTTTACATAATTATCCGAATATTTTTTGTTCGTTTTACGGAGTTTGTAACATAAATAAGTACGAAGAACAAATATTATACCTTGTAAACTTCACCAAATCCACCATGACCAAGCTTGTTAGTATTATGAAAGTTACTTGTGGCAGCTTCAATTTCTTTAAAATCGAATTGAAGTGAACCTGAAATAGTAATATTATCCCCAGCTGCAGCACAAATGAATACATGCCGTTATACTTATAAATTTCTCTCTCAAATCCGTAGTCCTCTACCATTATAAGTCTTCCAAAATAATTTCTAGCATTTTGAACTTATGTTTTGAAATTATCTTCGTACCAAAACATAAGGAAACTCACTATCGGTTGTAAATGCTTTGAATGCTTCTCTCCTCTCCCAAAGAGCAAATCCTAGAGCAACCAATACAACGGGAACAACGACAATCGCCACAATGATTCCCGTAGAAATCTTTTTACCATCTGCATCAACCAAAACCACCAATAAAGGAACAATTTGGCACCAAAACAAGAACAGAGAACAGAGCAAAACCCCTCAAATAATGTTAGATATGTATAATAATCATTTGATCTAACAACAACAACAAAGAGTACAAAACATGATCTTACCTTTCTCAGGAGCAATATTATCGAAAAGGTCCAAGAACGGATAAACCTCCCACCGAATAAAACAGCTAGGCCTGGAAATAATGCCTCCTTGTCTCCCACGGCAACAAGACCTATACTCAATCACGTTTTGTTGCAGACAATGAGTGCAGTTTTCAAGAGATACGTCTTTACTGCATTGCAAAACACTGTAAACGTGGGAGATAGACGACTCAAGCTTTCTTATTCCGGCTGCGTAGTACAAAGAGGAAGCTTGATCTATCAAACCAATCATCAGAGCCTCCCATGTAATCTCTAGATCGGTCATGTTAGCCTGAACATCTCTTGTATAGTTCTCACTCCGCAGAATCTCTGTACCGAGCGACCCGTAAAACGGGCGGTTCGAGTAACGAACAAGACAGAGTGTCCTGTCCATCCTCCAGTCTATTCCTTCTGTCTGGTTAGTACAGTTCCTTAACAATCTAGCAGACGAAGAGATGATACAGTCAGAGCAAGATCGAGCGTCAGTTCCTGGGACACACATCCCTAGACCGTACGCTCTATTGTGATCTTGTCCGGCCGATGTTGTGTAGAAGCCGTCATTAGCTGTGACATCAGAAGGAAGAGAAGAGAGCATGACTCGTCGGTTTAAGTCATAAGTACCATTGGGTATGAAAAAACCAGATCTTTCAAAGCATATATCTGCAGAAACAAGAGCAGAGCTTAAGAGGACAATCCAGAAGACGACTAACAAGTCGTCCATCCTGGTCTTGTCTTGTCTCTTGTGTTTGATTTTCTGATACAAACACTTATATTCTTTAAGTTAATAATTTTTAAATTGTCATTTTCATTTTCTTTGGCTGTACGTAATTGACCGACCATTTGTCATTGATTTTTCTATATTTTAGACTCTGGAAGATGATCAGTCAGTGTCAATGTCAATGTGATATGACCTAAGTAAGACTTTCGGTTAACTTGGTTTTATAGTTAATTCAGTATACTAAAAATCGGTTTAGGGTTTAAACAGCAAATTGGTTATACTGATTTTTTTGAAAAAAAAATATGATTTATACGATTTAAATCAGTTTTTACACGTTTTATATTGATTTAAGTTAATTTCATTCAATCTAAATTAATTAAATTTAATAATAATGTTAATAAAATTTTAAAAATTTATCTGACTTTTTATATATAGAATTTTATAAGTCATGTTCGTTTGCACATCTCGAAGATGCAGCAGATATATCAATAGATGGACCTGCTCTCTCTACTTGTTCATCCCTGCTTGGAAGAAAAATCCAGGTGGTCTAAGCTAAGTTGTTTCCATTTTTCATGTTCTTTATGTGCGCGGCCAGAAAGTTAATATTACTCTGTTTTATAGTTTGGCTTCTGTAACACATCCATGCCTGCTCATCATTTCCATTGGACGGCCAGTGCATTAATTTTCAGAGTTTTGAAATACTTATTTTCTAATTATATAATTACCATCTGATTTTTTTTCTATGTTTTCACCTCACTTGCTTGGTATCTTGACAAGTGACTGAAATAACAAGTATATTTTACTAAAATAGATAACCATATCAATTTTCAACTCTATTTTGCAAGAATATTCAACAACAGAAAGACGATGGACTCATTGACAAATTGGGAGGTTTATCTCCAATTTTCTCCCGAAGGAAATTAAAATATTTCCAAGCATATGTTTTCAACAACAGAAAGCGCTGAACACTTTTCCAAGTGATCTTTATTGTCATATATCTCAACCAGAGTCCACTATTCCACAAGTGAATTTGATGTTGCTGTTATTTTCTTCAAATTGATCTGTATAGCTTAAAAACTACCCATCAATGCATCCGTTATGGAAGGCAAAAGTACTAATACGGATACTTAACTTCTGTCTTGCACAAATGTTCTCAAACCAAAGACTAATCAAGAGTTAGACAAATTCCCCCTTTGAAAAAAAAAGTAAATTTATTTTCAAAAGAAAACTAAAGAAGTAAATTTATATTATGGTAACGGTAATAACGACTCGCTACTAAGAATAGGTTGTCACTTAAGCTTATGAAGAACATGAAACAGAGGACTGTTACAGAGCTTTCGTTTGTCAGCTTTTTAACCCTCTTTTTGATGATTCAGATAATGTGTTTAGTGTATCTAGTTCAGTTCAATTAAATCAGAATTTGAATCTTCTACGAGATTAATTTGAATTATCATGGGAGACGAGATATTTAGGTCATCCCTGTGGCCTAGCTAATATTAGGCTTTTGAATCAATATTTCTTCATCAATCATAAGTTTGTAAAAGACTATACATATCAAACATCAGCCTAGCTATTAACGAGGACTAAGACACGTAATCGATATACTAGTAGACGGACCAGACTGCAATCTCTCATCTAATGGGTTTGACTTGGATCTGACCCTGAAGACAAATCCAGGTGGTTTGGGCATATGCAACGTAATGGAAGTATTAGTGAGCATACGAAATATTGTGGACATGGTTGGACGATCTGTAGGATTTTCTTGAACACATAACAATCCAATGTGAATGCACCTAAACACTTCATTTCTGTCATAATTCTCCTGAATGGCCGGGTCTATCATTTCCAGCAATGAGTCATTGTTCCAAAGCCTCCACACCTATTCAAGTCATTTATCAAGAAAATAATGTTGACAGCCATGATCATTGCTAAACATGTAAAACAGTTTGAGATAGTGTGGAAATTTACTAACATATGTGACCAAGTTGCTTATTGACCCATCTGTCTCGTTGAAGCTACTATTCTTTTTTCCACCAATAATCTCCAAAACCAATACTCCGAAGCTATACACATCAGATTTTGTCGAGAACTGTCCACTGGTCACATACTCTGGTGGCATGTATCCGCTATAAAATATGTATAACTTTTTTCTATCAACAACAAGGATAGATAAATTATACTTACTATGGACAATTACTTACAATGTCCCAACCACTCTTCCTGTGGTAGCTTCCGTTTGGTCAACACTGAAATTTCTAGCCACACCAAAATCTGCAATCTTAGGATTCAAATCTTCATCTAAGAGAATATTACCCGCTTTGAGGTCACGATGTATAATAGTGAGTCGCGAATCTTGATGTAGATACAAAATCCCACGTGTAATTCCCTCGATAATGTTGTATCGTCTTGGCCAATCCAATTGACCACTCTTCTTAGGGTCTGGGAATATGTCAACTGATTAGACTATGAGATCATCAACAACTAAGGTTTTGAGAATATATAGGCCTATATATTATATGATTCTTACCAAAAAGGAAATGATCGAGACTTTTGTTAGTTAAAAACTCGTAGACTAATATCTTTTCTTCTCCTTTGACAGAAAAACCAAGAAGCCTAACAAGATTCTTATGTTGAAGCTTAGCTACAAGAAACACCTCGTTTTTGAACTCTTCTTCACCTTGTCCTGACTTTTTAGACAGCCTCTTCACAGCAACTTGTGTTCCATTCGTTAACGTTCCCTATCAATTCATATGATCTTATTGACTTTAACTACCGGAATCTGTTTTGTTCTTGTGTTACACAAATAAGTACGTGCAACAAATACTATACCTTGTAAACTTCACCAAACCCACCATGACCAAGCTTGTTATCTTTATGAAAATTACTTGTGGCAGCTTCAATTGCTTTAAACTCGAATTGAAGTGAGCCTGAAGTTGTCATATCATCCCCAGCTGCAGAACAAATTTATACATAATTTTATACTAAATACGTTTCTCTCTCAGATCCATAGTCCTTTACCATTATAAGCCTTCCAAAATCTATTTGTAACACAGAAATGGTAACCGTCTGAGAAGAACATAGAAACAGAAAAAAAAAACATTTTGAACTTATGTTTTGAAAACCAAGAAACTCACAATCAGTTGCAGATGCTTTGTATGCTTTTCTCCTTCTCCAAAGAGCAAATCCAAGAGCAATCACTACGACTGGAGCAACGACAATTGCCACAATAGTTCCCTTAGAAATCTTTTTACCATCTGCACCGGCAAAAACCACCAAATAAAATATTGGCACAGCTCTAAGGACAGGGCAGAAAACTTAAAAAAAAAAACAAGGTTTGATATAGATATGACCTAACAACGATTACAAAACATTATTATACCTTTATCAAGAGGAGGAAGATTATCGAAAAGTCCCAAGAACGGATAAACCTCCCAACGAATGAAACAGCTAGGCCTAGAAATAATGCCTCCTTGTCTCCCACGGCAACAAGACCTATACTCAATCACGTCCTGTTGCAGACAATGAGTGCAGTTCTCAAGAGACAAATCTCTACTGCATTGAACAACGCCGTACACGTGGGAGATAGACGACTCAAGCTTCCTTGTTCCGGCTGCGTAGTACAAAGAGGAAGCTTGATCTATCAAACCAATCATCAAGCCCTCCCATTTAGTATCAAGATCCGTCATGTTATCTTGAAAATCTCTTGTATAGTTCTCGCTCCGTAGAACTTCCATACCGAGCGACCCGTAAAACGACCGGTTCGAGTAACGTACAAGACATAGTGTTCTGTCCATCCTCCAGTCTATACCTTCCATCTGGTTAGTACAGTTCCGTAACAATCTAGCAGACGAAGAGATTATACAGTCAGAGCAAGATCGAGC